>CAJVRM010000104.1:49239-71866 GCA_911693285.1 Hymenoscyphus albidus | reverse complement strand
CCCCCCCTTTCCCCCCCACAACCCCCAACCCAGAAACCTCTCTCCTCTCCAAAACCATATACCCAATCCCCACAACAACCTCACCCCTTACCCACCTTCTTACCGTTCCCTACGTTAACATGATAATTCTGGATCTTAGCTAGAGGGATCTAACTTATAAAACTTGATTAATGGGTATGTATAAGTATTAATATAAATTATATATATACAAAACAAAGAAGAAAGGATTAAAAAGGATTATATAGTAAATCTCCCCTACATCCTCGTTTACGATAAGAAGATTGGTCGACTTATTTTACGAGGTAGAGGAGGGGGAGTTACATCCCTCCCGTCCCTTCCGCTCCCTTCTAAGAACACCTAGTTTATATCCTACTTATTAATATGGAGATTAAAAGATAGACAGACAAAGTCCAAGTCCAAGTACAAGGACAAGTCAAAACATAAAATAATAGCTTAATTTCTCTTCTCTAGACTCTATACTCACTACACTATACCCTCCCCACCATCTCACCCCATTCCCCCCAATACTCTAAAAAAAAGAAGAAGAAGAAGAAAGCGAAAAGAGACGAGCAAACCAGAAGAGAAAAAACCCCGAAAAAAGAAACCCCCCCAAACAAACACAAACTCAATTAATCCATCAATCCACCCCCAAATCCCACAGCAAGGAAAAGAAAAGAAGAGAGGTAAAGAAAGGTCTAGGTATCCTATCCTATCCTATCCTATCTCATCCTCCTACAACTCAACACACCCAGCACACTCAAAAGAAAAGAAAAGAAAAAATAGAAAAACGCCCCTCAGAAAAACACACTCCCTCTCCCCCTCCCCCTTTCCCCCACTCCCTCACTCCCTCATCCATCCATCCACTGAATCAAACCCCCAAAGTTCAGACCATACATACCACATCATTCGCAACAACCATTACTCAAACCCCTTTCACCATTCTATGAATCCCTACGCTCAGAAATCCGGGAGTGCCAATGAGATGGGATTGGTACGACGGTAGAGTAGATCGACGGTGGGTCTCGAGAGAAAGAGGTACAAACGGGAAAAGAGGTTGGAGAGAGCAGTACAGTACAGTACGCTGAAGAAGACGGAGACGGAGAAGAGGAATGGGTATCGTATCGCAACGTATCGAAAACTCCGTCAAATAATGAAGAGCGAAGAGTGGAGGTGAAGAATACGAAGAGACGAAGAGACGAACGGACAGAGAGAAGACCAATGGGGTATCGTGTCGTATCGTATCGAAGAAACGTGGAATCGTCAAAAGAAGAAAAAAGACCGGCGTACTCGAGTAGCGGAAAGAAAGAAGTCTGGAAAAAAGAAGAGCACCGAAACCAAAGACAACCAAGGGCAATCAGGAAAAGTTCTATTTCTCGATTGATCATGATTGAAAAAAAAACGATGGAAGTAGTCGTTAATAACCCGTGCCAGAACAAGAAACCCCAGGTATCTAATACGCCTCACCGAGACCCAGTCGATCCCCTCGAATAATCCTCAAGAAAAAGTAGTACCCTATGTAATTCTTTCCCCTTTGTCCCGTGTACCCATCGCGGATGTGTGGTCGGAAAGAACAAAATCTACAAGTGTAACCAAACACCATATCATTCTTCATAATCACAACTTCAGGGTGAAGTAGGTCCAGGCGCAGCAGCTTCATCAGCATACGCCATCTGTGATGTGGCTGACAAGGAACCATTACGTTGTGCAATGACTTCTCTCGCGTAAAACTCCACCAGCATCGTACCATAGGCCTCGAGTTCCTCTACAGAAATAGACAATCTAAAATCGTTTAGGAGAAGGAACTGAAGCTCAAGATGATTCAATTCCGCAAGAGGGAGTCCTCCAACCTATGATGAATGTTAGCGCATGATTCATAAAGAAGGCAAATGGGGGGAAAATAACGTGAATCAACATACCTTTGCATATCTAGAATTCGTGTAAAACACATCAGAAAAGAACTTGCTAGCACAAGTAACACCAGCAATCACAAGTCTGTGAATGTTGAAACTATCGACGATAAAAGGGGGTGATAGGGGTAGGGAAGCAGAACTAGGTCCAGCTGGTGTATGAGTGTATTGAGCTTTCTGAAAATCAGCATCCATTTCTGGGACACTTCTAGAGGTAGTAGGTGGGCTATCAGCCTCGGAACTCGACGATCCAGTAGAAGGTCTTGTATTCTCCTGATCCACCGAAGAATCTCGACGTAAATTTTGAAGAAGACTAGCATTGACACGCTCGGTCATGCGTTCAAAGTATACTAATAAACTCAAGAAAACCTCGTATGTTGTTGGGCAATACTTATGTATTCTGCTCAAATAACTCAAAATGGTAATGCTGGGCACATTCTTTCCATGAAAAGCCAAAACGCTGGAAGAATCTGTGCTCATGTTGGCAGAAGGATCCCCAGATGATAGGGGGCGATGCACATTATTTTGTTGCTGATCATTTGTTGTGGTCATTTTTGTGAGAAGACCAGCCACCATCTCAATAATATCGGTGATTGGCATCCCACTAATTTCATATTTTGGGGTTGAGTCATCCGCGGCTCGCCGTCTTCCCATTCCTCCCCCGGATGCATGTTCCTCGGTGGTAAGAGCTTGGATGTGCGCAAGATCTCGGACTTTGATGGGATTTCCAATATAACCTTTGACATCATCCGACGATTTGACCGGTCTTGGAAGAGGAGGCTGGGTCGCAGATTCTTGGGTAGCACTATTCAGTGATTCATATCTTAAAGCAGGGTTATCGTAGGGTGATCTCTGGGATTGAGTAGTATTTCTGGCCATGTTCTCCTGACTTGGGAATCGGGTTCTTATATGAGAGGTCGGCTGAGGACTCGAGCTCAAGGGTGGGGATGGTTGTTGTCCTGCGTTCACTTCCGTCTTTCCTTCCACAATTTCCACCCCAGAATCATGTTGTGTTGATCTTGTGCATGGGCTCGATCCGACGGCATCCGTAGTAGTAGAGGGATGAGGTCGAGGACTGGGGGGCTCCACTCGTGAGGACTGTCGATATGTAGATTCAGCAGAGCAGCGCTGTTGCCCAGATGCACTTCTCATGTTCAGAGAGCGATGATAGTGGGATCGTGTGGTGTCCGATCCAAAATCGCTGCCGTAGTCACTGATGACCGCGGCCATATCATGCTACAGTTGGTACAAGAAATTCGTGGTACTGCGGGGTACAATCAGCATGTGCTTTGTGGACGGTAATTTTAGACGTGGACCAAGTTGCCGCGCGGTATGGAGACGCAACGAGATCGAGATTGAACAAGTATGGGTAGGACCAGGCAGACGTGATTCTGGAGAAGAAAAAGAGATCGAAAGCGGTCGACTGGAGGACCTGGAGAAGATATCACAATTCGGCGCCAGAAAAGGCCGATCGCAAATAGAAGCAGGACACCGCGTACGAGAGTACCCACACGGCCCGAGACACTTGACAGAGGGGAGAGAAGGTAGGACGATAACAACGTTGTGAGTAGCGAACGCGCACTTTTGCTGCCACAATATCACGTTTATGAGGGAGAGGAGAGGGGAGAGAGTGAGAGGGGAGAGGGAGAATCCGAGATGACGAGCGCATGCGTGAATTACTTGGCCATCGGCCTTCCTGGGCAAAGGAGGGGACGAGGGGACGTGGAGGGGGAGCCCAAAGCAGGGAGGTGGGCGGTGGGCGGTACCCCCACGAGGCTGATGGATGGAGCGAAAGAACGTGTTGCTTACCTGGTGCATTCCTGAAAGTTCAGGCGAAGGTGGTGATAATATGCGCGGGGCGGTGGTCAAGGCAATGGAGCAATCGTCTCGGTGGTCGACGATATCGTGGACTCGTGGGTGTGGTGTTGAAAGTAGCAGATGCAGAGGCAGAGGCAGAGGCAGCGCAAATGTTCCCGCTGATTCTGGTTGGCCTGACGTGGGTCGAAGAGTTGAGCACGCGCCACCAAATGACGACGAGCCGAGTCTTTTGCGGATGGAAAGCGCGAATCACTTGCGGCAACACCATACACCACACAAAATGTATATCCAGACGATAGCAGTGACCCCCTCCATACACAAAGTACAAAAACAAAAACAAAAAAACAAAAGTCACAAACAATTAACCACTTCACCGGGACAGATATATCACATTTCTGTTACATCCGACCGACAGGCTACACTGCACGCCAACTGGAACCAACCCTAATGGAAAGGCCAATGGATGGCGATGCCTAAGCTAAGGTATGAGATGCCTATGGGTCCACCACCCGCCGCAAGAGTAGTCGCCGTTGAAGGCATTGATAGGCGACGACCCATCTGGGGCACTTGGCCCAAGTAGGCGAGGTAGACTCAAGCAACGCTGCCTCCCACTATATTTCAACGAGTAGAATCGCTCGAGGCTGACACGAGGCGCCCGTCCATTCTGCGAAACTAACACCGCACCGCACCATACCCGCACAACAAAATGTGGGGGGTACACCGGACGGACACCTGGAGGGGGGGGTTTATTTTAGGAGTGACTGAAGCCTCAAGATCTTCCAGCTGAAAAGTGCTTGACAGAAATGGCACATTATCTTGTCAACGGCAGTCAACGGCTGGGACCGGTTGTACTACCTAACATGCGGTCAGCAAAGCAGCACCTCAGAATTCTCTCACATCAACCACGACCCTCTGGGGTATACCTCCATTCGTAGAATCATTGCACTTGCTCGGGGATGCCCAAGTATTTCTTATTATTTCTTCGATAATCACGACACTCGTCATGCACGAAAACGTATCGTATCAGTTTCCTCCCGTCCCTCACCGCTGTTGTTTGGAGGACGAGACCCTCTTGACCGCTCATACAACCCTGCTAACGGAAATGCGCCTCGAACACCATGCCATTAATGCTCGTTCCTAATCGTACATTTTGCCTATTGGTGGCGGACTGCGTAATCCGTATCTGGCAGATACAGATGGCGATTAGCCCCCTTGGCCGTCAAGACCACCATTCTGATCACTCCTCCCGAACTTCCATCCCACTTGATAGCCTCTTGTAATGCACCCTTGACAAAGTCAACTGCCTCTTTCTCTTCCATTCCCTCCTTCCAGTTGGCGTCACAGTATCCGTAGATATATGTTGAACCAGATCCTCCGATGGCATATGATTGCTTGTGTAACGATCCTCCCAATGGTATCGAATAAACCTGTCCACCATGTCGCTCATCCCATCCAGCAATGATCAATCCGGCACTGCCTAAAGTCAGTTTTGAAACAACGCCATCAAAAATACGAAACCATACCTCAATCGATCCTTGTTATCGTAACACAATTCCTGGAACATCGCCGCGGCAGTTTGAGTGGTCGGTGGTCTGCCATTTTGAATTCCATACATTCCCAGTTGATAATGAACGATATCCGCAACTGCTTGTGTATCTGCCGCAGACCCTGACCGACAGCACCAGATGGTATCGCTGACTTGTGTAAGCTTGTCCGTAACTCGGTTTGCAATGTATGATCCAGTTGTCGTTCTACTATCCGCGCCTAATCATTCAACATATCAGCCTGTGAACTGAATGCGCCAGAATTCCATAAACATACCCAATATGACACCATCTTTGAAGTTGATAGCCATGCTAGTTCAAAGTTAGATTGGCGTTGGAGGGGTCGCTCAAACTGAAGCTTACATTGAAGTTCCTAAGCTGCGTATATCATTAGTACATTAAAATACATAAGGAACGTATCGGCAGATCTTACTTGACTTCGCCCTTCTTCAGGCGATCCATATCGACGTGAATTCCATCTATGGGAAGCTGTAATCAGCTATTGTTCCAAGTGTCGCCTGTCCATATGGGTCAAACCATACCTTCGTTCAGATTTCCTGAGGTACCGAAATCCATGATGATTATTGCAGATGGTGGGAAGTTGGGCGAGAATTGAATTGTTCTGTCAAAGTGGTGTATGAGGTTGAACAGCTTCTGGATTGATGGAGCTGTTGCTGTTGTCGCCGAAGCTCTTGGAGCTCAGGCAGTCGAGACGCGAGGCTACACGTGATTGGGATTAGTCAGCCGCTTCCTAGGTCTCAAAGCCGCGCGCCAATGATTGAGGTTAGAAGTGAGAAGTCGAGAGCTGAAATGTAAGATTTCTCTATCGAATTTGTATCGTTGATTTCACTATTGGTAGCTCATCACTGCCTCCCAAGACCGGGTTTGAAAGAGATTTCCCAAATATCGACCATCTCTACCAGATAAGGTGCAAAGAAAAGTACAGATACAATCGAAGATTCTCTAATTCATTTACCAAAGTAACCTCGAGGGTAGTGATAGTCAAGAGAAATATGTAGAGTATTTCTTCTACCAAACTCCAAATCTCAAACAAAATGCTTTCCCAAAATTGCCCTTTGACGCCGTGCTTTAATGCCTTCAACCTACTGACTCTCCCAATCTATATACACCCTACTCAAACATCCTACCAAAATGTACAAAGTTCATCCCCCTCTAGTCAAACTGCAAAAAATGGTCAGTATTTCCCCCATAACCCTATATTCCTCACCCAGGAAAGAGACAAAACTCACCCCTCCTTATCACTGATAGTCAAAGGCGTAAAGTCCTTCTTCCCCTTTTCCTTCAGCCCCTCTTTCCCCCCTTTTTTCTTATCCTCTGGATCCTCCGCACACCCACAGTCATAGAAATCTCCAATATTGCTACAATCAAAAAGCGGTTTCTTCAGCCTTTTATTAACCTCATTGTGTACATGACACGCCCACGCCGCAGCCGTACTCCTGGTCGCAACTTGCGGCGGAAACTTCTTCAATATCTTTTGAAAATGTCTGGCGCAATCACCACAAGGGTATAGTCGTGCAAAGAGGTGGATGTAGGTATTTAATGCGGCGCTGTCATCGGGTGTGGGCTTGTCGGGAAATTTGGCCATCATCGTGTGGAAGAGTTTCCAGGATGCGTGGCCGAGTTCTGCCCTGGGAAAAAGTATGTTAGTGATGAGAGATTAAAAGGAGAGGGGGAAAATACTTTAACGTTGCATTTTCGATTTTGGCGGCTGTCGCGGTGCCTTTCAATACGCTGTCGTCGAGCTTTGCTAGGGGTTGTTGGTTGGAGGAGAGGTATTCGGAGTCTGCTAGGTTTCCGCCGCGGCTGTGGGTTGAGAGAATGAATGTGAAGCTTAGGAAGATGGCTAGTCCTATGCCTATGGTCACGGCGAGACGTTGTCTTCGTGTCATGGCGAAAGATTTCTTTTGCGATTGAGGATGTTTGTGGGGTGTAAGAGTAATCGCAAACGGTGGCCTTTCGATTTGGCTTCGAGATATAATCGCAGAGGGAGAAAGGAAGCAATGAAAGGCTAGAATGTGAAGTAGTAATTTATTTCCACCTGCATTCTCATCAGGGGAAAATTTACTCTATGACCATCGAAGTTTCGCACAAAGTACTCGTATCGTCCATTGGTAGGTGAATGAGCGTCTGAAGTAGAGTGACGAAGTGAGAGACCACAAGGTGCCCCTGCAATTGCCTGTCCCCGTATTTCGGCGCTTAGCTCCCATCTTAATCGCCGAAAAGCCAACCTCACAAGCCTGAAGGTGCAAGGCACCCGCTGCAACTTCCCTGTCATTGCGTAACGACCCCGCCAGAGATTGGGTAACGTTGGCCTCCGACTTCGCACTAAATAAAAAGGTGATCGCAGAGTTACTCAACTCAGGACAGTACCACCCGTCAGCATAACCTTACCAATACCTGATTGGACTCACCTTCACTGCTTGGTGATCATTCTTTTGTCATTCTTCGCCTCAATTCAACTTCAATTCCTGTGCCGATTCTTTCCAAAGTTGTTACAGAGTACTAGGACATTTCCAAGATGGTTTTCCCCCCACCTCCTGTCAATACTATTGACTGGAGTGACATAGGATTCAAAGTTAGAGAAGGTGAGTCAATTCCGTGAACAAGAACTTGGGAATACTCCTTCGAGAGCTTCTAAATCTCCTATTGTCACCGATCAATTGTTCTGGGGAATTGGAATTGGATTTAGTGGTCCATTTCCTGTGGGCTTTTCAGTCAATTGGGCATCCAAGAAGATATTCCTCGATCCAGTTATCTACACTCTTTAGAAACAACAAACCACCTATAATCACCAATTGCCATCACCCATACTCATACTCATACTCACACTGCCCGAAACTCAGCTAACCTCTCCTTCACAGTAAACGGCCACATCGAATCCCACTACAGCGTCAAAACCGAAAAATGGACCCCTCCAAAGTTCGTCACCGACCCTTTCCTTCGAATCCACGGCATGGCTCCAGGTCTCAACTACGGCCAACAAGCCTACGAGGGTCTCAAAGCATTTCGAACCCCAGATAACAAAATAACCATCTTCCGTCCTCAGAAAAACGCCGTCCGCCTCCAACACTCTGCATCTTTCATCTCTGTCCCACCTGTGCCAGAAAAGACATTCATGGAATGTGTCCACGCTGCCGTAGCACTAAACGCCGCCTATGTACCACCTCACGAAACCGGTGCAGCTATGTACATCCGACCACTCGTATTCGGTTCATGTGCACAGTTGGGACTGAGTCCGCCGGAGGAATACATGTTTTGTGTTTATGTTCTGCCGGTGGGGGTTTATCATGGTGTTCATCCTGTTAAGGCATTAATTCTGGAGGAGTTTGATCGCTCGGCTCCTGATGGAACAGGGAGTGCGAAGGTGGGTGGGAATTATGCGCCGGTTCTGAGGTGGAGTGATAAAGCTAGGAATGAGGGGTATGGAATCACTTTACACTTGGATAGTAAGACGAGAAGCGAGATTGATGAGTTCTCAACAAGTGGCTTTATTGGGGTTAAGAAGGAGGGCGAGAGCGTGACTTTAGTGGTTCCGGATAGCAAGTGTGTTATCAAGAGTGTTACTAGTGACTCCTGTCTTCGAATTGCAGAAAGCAAAGGCTGGAAAGTCGAGGAGAGATCTGTGAGTTCCCCCCTTTCCTTCCCATTTCCCATATTATAAATGCCCTTGAACTTGACTAACACCCACAGATCATATACGAAGAACTCCCTACCTTCACAGAAGTTTTCGCCGCCGGCACCGCCGCAGCACTCGTCCCCATCAAATCCATCACCCGCACCTCACGTAACGAAACCACCCAATACATCAAAGAAGACTCCGAGGATCCCGGGCCAGTTTGCGTGGAAATCCTTTCCACTCTGAAAGGCATCCAACAGGGCAAAATCCAGGATAGTTTTGGATGGAATTATGGCGTTGAGGAGGTTGATATTGGAAAATATGAGGACAAAGCTGGGGAGACGAATGGGGTTAATGGTGGTGTTGATGGGTTACCTTAGGAATGAATGGGTTAGGGATGGAGAGGGAAATGGATAGGTAGGTAGGTAGATAAAATATAGGGGAGTTTGAATCTTTGTTTACTTTTTTGTGTTCTTGGTTTTGGGTGAGTGTGTTTTGAGGGGGTGGGTTGAGATGTGATTACCTAACCTAAAGTATTGTGTTCACTACACATTCTCCAATCTCCTATTTGAAATACTCGAGGTACGTGCATATAAAATAATACGGATTATGATATCCATCCCATCCTATCGAAGATCCTATCCACGTCCTTCCCAACCCCTTTGCAGTACCTACCTACCCCCTGTAGAATCAGCGATTCCATTATCCGGAGTATATAGAATTATAAATGAGTCCATTTATATGAGCTGAATATAAACTTCTCCGATAATAGAGCAAAAGCGTTTGCAGAGATTAAAAATGAGTTGGATTTCAAAGATTTCTCTGATTTTAGCAAGACTTAGTTTGCTTTCAATTCGCTACTACTAGATATCACCACCTCAATCTCAACATTCGACAGGTCTCTGGAGATGAATAGATAACCGTATTAATTGAGAAGCTCGTCTCGTCTCGTTTTTTAGTATATTATATATGACAGTACTGGAACGCTATCTGGAAATGCGTTATGTTGCGTGTATAGTAAGAATAAGGGCTTCTACTTCGATACATATAGGGGATAGTAGTAGAAGTGAATTCCAAGATAAGTGTTGTTTGTTTTCTAAAGGCATGTAAATGGCGTTACCCTTCTACTTTAAGTAGCTGATTCACAACATACCTCAATCGACCTCTTATCCCTTAAAGCACTAAGATTACAACTATTACTGTGGGTCTTCTTCCCCATAGCTGGATACGTATACATAGAAGCTTGATTGTGGCTATGCTGTTATTCACGTCGAGAGAGGGGTTAAAGAGTGGACGAATAGAGGTGGTTACTTGTGTGTGTATTATATTATTGCTTAAAAGGATCTAGGCGGAGAGGGGGGGTTCTGGTGAGTGACGCGAAAAGGGGGTTCTGAGGGTGCGTTGGGTTGTGGATGTGGAGTGTTCGTGTTTATGGACTCTGTTTACAGTATCCAACGATGGCGGTTTGTGAGAGAGTGTGTGGTTGGGTGGTGGGGTGGTGTGTGTAGAGTCTTGTTGGTTACTCCAGACTGTAAAAATAGAAATGCAGCTATTGTGGCCTGTTTGAAAATCGACTGTTTCGCCTCTGGGGAAGATTGCAGATTTGTGTGGCTGCTGTCTGTCGCTTGATAAAACAGATTTGAGCCAGAGGTTGGTGTTGATAACTGTTGGGTTGTCGATAGCTATCCACTACTTTTGAAGGAATCAAAGGCGTAGTTGAGGTTTGGGATCTTATTGGAAAGTGGGCGTATGATATTTGTTGGCGTGTATTATAATGTACTGTGGTGTATAGTTGAGAAGTATGTGGTATTTGAGACAGTGTGCTTTCTTTCTTATGGTTCTAACTTTTTGTTTTGGTCCTTTGGAGCTGGGAGATGGGTTGCTAGAGACTGGGATGAGATATACCAGGATGGATGATACTGGTACTGGATTGGTGATCTGGCTTTAATTCAAGGAGCTCAAAGAGAATTCGTAATTAGTAGGGTAGTTTGAAACCGAAGGATCACTACATGTATTCTTCTTAGTGTTTATGTAACTAATTCGACGCTAGCTCCCTGGTAAGATGAGTTAGTTTATCAATCTTGAATTCTTTTTCTTCATTTCTTAGGAGTATTACTAATTTTGAAATGAGCCTACAAGAGACTAGCAACTTCGCTAAGATACCCAGGATTTGTTCATCCAGGCTAGCTTTCTCTACTCCTTTAGTTCTTGAACTCAATTTGAGAAATCTGGCGTTGCTAGTGAATTTCTAATCCTGCTAAACTGGCTTGAACGGATGACTCGAAAGTTCACTGAGAAAGGTTTAGTTGGGTAGGCTTTCTCTGGTTATTTAATTCTTATACCCAGGTTAGGATTCAGGCGTTGCTAGTGAGGTTCTCATCATGGTAACAGCTTTAAAGACTAATTAAGAAGATCTTTTACAAATAAGACTGGAAGGTCACCTGATATCTCTATAATATGAAAGTTCAGTATATCAAGAGGTAGAAAACCCTCCTGACGCAATCTTCGTTCAAAATTTCTCTGTAAGCGACTGCCGCCTAACTGCGCGCAAGCCCCAGGGACCAGTTGTAGTTAGTGCACGTGTTGGATTTCCAAGGTATGGGGTCAAGTAGGTCATGTAGAATTGATTGAATTGTAAAGCAGTTATTGTACAGAGTATATATATGAGAATAGGGGTAAAAAGAGTGGAGTAGTATCCCAATGCGGAAACAGTGCAAATAATGAAATACATGTATAAATAATGAAATGAGTGGTTTCCACGGTTCAACAGCACGACCCACGATTCTTAGCTTTCTTTCTCGTACATACACGAAAGTCGCATATTTGGCTTCATATGTCGAAAAACCTGCATTTGGAGGTGGAGGGGGGGGGTTACTAGGGATACTGCATTCTGAGATATGAATGTTGACTCTTATGACGACAGCAAAGGGTTTCTTGACAGCAATGTATTTTTTGAATGTTGAGAGTTTGGATGAATATACCAGATTTTTCTACAGTAATTTTCTATCGTTGTGAGAAGGAGAAAGGCTATTTGGTCTTCAACAGTCTCACGAATACAGTAGTAGGCTGGTCACCCTTGACGCCATTGGATCTATTCTTCTTGTGTCACATTCCCTTATCGCGATTTTCTCCATCTAACTTAATTCTTAGTATAATTATTTATTTATAATACTTGCTAACAGAAATCTGCTAGTTTGTGAGATCTTGCGCTGAAAGGAGGAGTTTGATTACGGCGTGAGCTGTTAAGGTAGGGAGGGAGGCTGTCTCAACGGTGGAGAATGATTGTTAATATATCAGCCATATTTTTGTGAAAGCTAGTATACAGGGTCGAATGACCTCTATACTAAAGTTCTGCGAAATGGAAAGATGTAGTATCGTCGTCAGTGGTTGTATGGATGAAGTATTGGTCTGTTTGATTTTCTGTTCAATATTATCAGTGATCAGTTCACTCAGAGTTAATAGGGTTGTACGAAACGACAGTTTGGCGTCTGTGATGGACTATAGTGGTAAGGCAAAATCTATGTATCTTGGAGAGAGGAGGTGAAGTGCTTATATATGCTTTGGCTACTTTCAATTTGGGCCTTTGGGAACTCAAATCTGTTTCCAGCGTGCCATGAAATCTGAAGACAGTGTGTGATACTGAAAACTACAAGAACATATGGTTGATTCAATGCCCAGTGAATGATAGCTCAACTCGTCTGTGGCGAGAATATTCACTATTCTTTGGAACCTGTAGCCAGAGTATTTACTTTGATAGGTGACAGCTCAAGGAGTTGGGTGGGGAACCTCAACAGTCACGTGGAATATAGCGCTGACTAAATTGCCTGGCGCGCAAAAGTGCCATAGCTTTAGGAACGACAGTCCAGGTTTCATGATCGCAACAACAACCACCAATTCTACAGCATAAGCAGCGCAATATGTCTGACGCCGACTTCGACACGATCAGGAAGCTTCAGGCTGAGCGGAATGCCGCTTCTGCTGGTAAGAAGGGGTCAAAGACGTTTGATCCATCGCAACAACGAACTGATGTATCCACCAAGGCGTCCCTGACTGAAAGCTTCGATACGACACTTTATGAGCGCGAATCATCCGATAAGTTTGCAGGATACAATACATCTATTGCTGTGGCAGATGGCGATGATGATGAAGAGGAAGAGGATACGAGCCGCCGGCTGGTTGGACAATACACGGCGTCGAGGGAGCAAATGAACGAGTTCAGTCACGGCAATGGGGTTGAGGAAGAGGATATTTTGCTGGGAAGGGAGAAGAGCGCGCGGATTTCTGATCGCGAAACTGACTATCAAAAACGTCGACACGACCGAGTTCTAACACCCACCAGAGTCGATCCTTTCGCGGCGAATAGACAAGACGGAGCGGCCGAAGATGGCGAAAGTTACCGAGATGTTATGGCGCGACGAGAGCTAGAGCGGGAAGAGGAAAGAGTTCGTAAAGCTATAGAGGAAAAGACGGCGAATGGCGAAGTGGTTCATCACAAAGCGAATCTGGCCGACGAGGGAAGTGCTTCTCCCAACGGCGAGGAGAGCAAGGAATCTGAATCTAAGGAGGTTGCCACTGCAGGTCGTAAGCGAAAACAACGATGGGATGTTGGCACAGAATCCGATAAACCCACAACAGAAGCTTCCGAGGCCAAAACCAAACGATCGCGATGGGACCAGACACCTGCTATTGGAGGCGTGGCCGTGGATGAGACGCCTCGACGACGATCGAGATGGGATCAAGCACCAGCAGCTACACCAATGGGCAACCAGGGGCTCGTAACTCCCATGCATCCTTCTCAAATGGGTGGACCAATTATGCCAACTGCCTTTGGTACCGATATTTCAATGAGAAACGCTCCTCTATCAGATGAAGAACTCGATATGATGTTGCCTACAGAAGGATACAAGATTCTCGACCCACCTCCAGGATATGCCCCGATTAGAGCTATTGCTCAGAAGATGATGGCTACTCCAGCTCCTGCCGGTGGAGCATCTGGATTTGGAGGATTCATGATGCAGGATCCGGAGAGTGGAAGAGCATTGGGAAAACAACTCCCTACCGAAATACCTGGTGTTGGCGACCTCCAATTCTTCAAGGCAGAGGATATGGCATATTTTGGCAAGCTGACAGATGGGAGTGACGAGAATTCGATGAGCGTTGAAGAACTCAAGGAACGCAAGATTATGAGACTTCTGCTGAAAGTAAAGAACGGAACTCCTCCAATGAGAAAAACGGCTCTCCGTCAGCTCACAGACAATGCACGCCAATTTGGTGCTAGCCCGCTCTTCAACCAAATTCTTCCCCTTTTGATGGAAAAGACTTTAGAAGACCAGGAGCGGCATTTGCTTGTCAAGGTTATCGACCGTGTACTTTACAAGCTCGACGAACTTGTCCGCCCTTACGTTCACAAGATCTTGGTTGTCATTGAACCTCTATTGATTGATCAGGACTACTATGCTCGTGTGGAAGGTCGAGAAATTATTTCAAATCTTAGTAAAGCTGCAGGTCTTGCCCATATGATCAGTACTATGCGACCGGATATTGATCACGTCGATGAATATGTTCGAAATACCACAGCAAGAGCCTTCGCAGTTGTCGCCTCGGCACTTGGCATTCCGGCATTACTTCCTTTCCTGCGAGCAGTTTGCAGAAGCAAAAAGTCGTGGCAAGCTCGTCATACCGGTGTCAAAATTGTTCAACAAATTCCTATTCTTATGGGTTGTGCAGTTCTACCACATCTAAAGGGCCTTGTTGATTGTATTGGTGGCAATTTGAACGATGATCAGACAAAAGTGCGAACAGTCACAAGTTTAGCCATTGCAGCATTAGCCGAAGCAGCAAATCCTTATGGTATTGAGAGTTTTGACGAGATATTGAATCCTCTGTGGAGTGGGGCCAGAGTTAGTACTTTCCTTTTTCGTTTTTTCTCTCCCACACCATTTCTGTAGGGAGATCCCGTCATTGCCAGTTAGGCCTGGAATACCCTCTAATTCCAATGGGAGTGGCAATGATTCTCCGAGATCATCCTATCTCTTTTCAACTCAAATTCTTCAAATAACCATAACAGTCTTTGAAAGAGTTTATGAGGACTGGCGAATCGAGTTTACGATTCTTCCTAATTATCTTGGATAATTATCTTTGATTATCCCAGACCATTTGGCGCAATCCAAAACGAACGAGGCGCTCGAGCACAATGAACGATTTTCTTACCCTATTCCTAACCATTCTACTGTTTATGCACCCAATACAAACTTCCAGATATATGCTGACTGGGATCATAGAAACAACGCGGAAAGGGCTTGGCTGGTTTTCTCAAAGCTGTCGGTTACATCATTCCTTTGATGGATGAAGAATATGCCAATTATTACACAAGTCAAATCATGGAAATATTGCTTCGAGAATTCTCTTCTCCAGATGAGGAGATGAAGAAGGTCGTTCTGAAAGTTGTTTCTCAGTGCGCTGGAACGGATGGTGTTACAGCCGGTTATCTGAAAGAGCATGTTCTGGATGAATTCTTCAAGAGCTTCTGGGTTAGACGAATGGCTTTGGACAAGCGAAATTACAGACAAGTTGTCGAAACGACAGTGGACATTGGTCAGAAGGTTGGCGTCGGAGAGATTGTTGAGCGAATTGTCAACAATCTCAAAGACGAAAGCGAAGCTTACCGAAAAATGACAGTGGAAACTGTAGAGAAGGTCATTGCCAGTCTAGGGGCCGCAAGTATCAGCGAGAGATTGGAAACACGACTTATCGACGGTATACTGCATTCATTCCAAGAACAAAGTGTCGAGGAGATCGTAATGCTTAATGGATTCGGTACAGTGGTCAACGCCCTCGGAACACGATGCAAAGACTATCTTCCTCAAATTGTTAGTACCATCCTCTGGCGGCTGAACAACAAATCGGCCACGGTTCGACAGCAAGCCGCAGACTTGATCTCACGTATTGCAATGGTGATGAAGCAGTGCGGCGAGGATGCATTGATGGGCAAGCTTGGTATCGTGCTCTACGAATATCTTGGAGAGGAGTATCCTGAGGTACTTGGTTCGATTCTTGGTGCACTCCGTTCCATTGTCACGGTAGTGGGTATTAGTCAAATGCAACCGCCCATCAAGGATCTCCTCCCACGACTCACCCCCATCCTAAGAAACAGACACGAGAAAGTTCAGGAAAATACCATTGATCTTGTGGGTCGTATTGCTGACAGAGGACCTGAGAGTGTCAATGCGAGAGAATGGATGCGAATTTGCTTCGAGCTCTTGGACATGTTAAAGGCACACAAGAAAGGTATCAGAAGAGCTGCAAATAACACATTCGGTTTCATTGCGAAGGCAATTGGACCTCAAGATGTGCTCGCCACCCTTCTCAACAATCTTCGAGTACAGGAACGACAATCGCGTGTGTGTACCGCCGTCGCCATCGGTATTGTCGCTGAAACTTGTGCGCCTTTCACCGTCCTTCCAGCACTCATGAACGAATATCGAGTTCCCGAACTGAACGTGCAAAATGGTGTCTTGAAATCACTATCTTTCCTTTTCGAATATATTGGAGAGATGGCCAAGGACTATGTTTACGCTGTGACTCCCTTACTCGAGGACGCTCTCATTGACCGAGACCAAGTACATCGGCAAACTGCAGCCTCTGTTGTCAAGCACGTTGCCTTGGGTGTTGTGGGGCTCGGATGCGAGGATGCGATGCTCCACCTTCTTAATTTGTTGTATCCCAACCTTTTTGAAACAAGTCCCCATGTCATCGATAGGATCATCGAAGCCATCGACGCCATCCGTATGGCTGTTGGCCCCGGACTCACGATGAATTACGTGTGGGCGGGTCTCTTTCATCCAGCGCGGAAAGTTAGGCAACCATACTGGGTAAGATTTCTCTCATGTCCTGAAAGTCCCGAAGGAAGATATGCTAACCGGTACTAGCGATTATACAATGACTGTTATGTCCAATCAGCAGATGCCATTGTGCCTTATTATCCCAACTTGGATGACGAGAAGATGGATAGACCGGAATTGGCGATTGTTATTTAATTGTGGTGGGGCAGGACGTGATACCAAGAGGGAAAGGGGGCACGTTTCTTTTCGATTGTATGATATTGGGGTGTATGTAAGAAGAAAAATATAAGCACTAATCGACTCAGGTCTTCCTTCTCATGACTCCATCCTCCTCGCCACGGAAAGTAACCGTGATGAAACTTTTAGCAGGTCCAATTATTCATTATTGTCCTGATAAATTCATCCCAGGCGAAATAAAAAGTACACAATGCAAACTTTTCTAGGGTGGCTACCTAAGGCGAGCTGTTGAAAGTCACATGGTTCAAAAACGAACCACTCCCTCCCATGTTAAGGTACATGACCATTTTTTTCCGCCTAGGACGAAGGGAAGTAAATAAAAGTGGTGCGAGTTCCTCAAGTAAGGATAGGAGAATTTCCTCCCAATCGAGCAATTGATCAACAAAAGCACTACTTGTACCATCCTTCATTATTCATATTTCGGAGGTAAATCACTTTCCCACCTCCTCCCTAGGAAAATTACAATTCCTTATTTTTTTCCTTCTAGAATACTTGGTTTTTGACTATCTGAGGAGATCCATTTTTTCCCCTTCCCTTCTGTTTCTTCTTTTTCCCAATACTTTGGGAGGGTGTGTGGGGAGGGGGGATTATGTCTATCAGGTCTGAGACTTTGAGGACTTGGTGACCTAGAAGTATGTCCAAGACTAAGGAAGAGAGGTTGATCGAGGTCTTGATTCGCTTTAGCTGTGAGTAGAGTGGCTCTGAGGAAAGAAGGGAGGAAGGGAAGAAGGGAGGAAGGGAAGGAAGTGGGATTACTTCGCTTCTAGTGTACTTCTACTTCGTAAGTCCCAGGGGAGATAAGTGTACTTCGATTACGGTATCTTTCCTAGAGTACTTACTAGTGGCTTCAGTGGAGAAGAGGTGAAAACCCACCTGCACTCACCTGGAAAAGGTACCGGTACGGTTTTCTTCGTCTTGAGAGTCGGGACGGAGTGCGAGTAGGGTTCGCAACTTCGCATCCGCGGATGATTGTATGATTCCGTAGGTATGTCTTTTTGTTTTTTCTGCTCTAGATCTAACGCCATATGAGAAGGGAAGGGAAGGGAAGTCCTATTCGTGTGCCACTATGTCGAATATTCTGATTCTTGGTGCGGGAAAGACCTATGATTTGAGCACTAAGGGTTCGCGTTGTTTCGTACCTAGCTTTTCTGCGCTGTTCTGGTACTTATCCACGTTATCGTCCTTCCGGGGTGGGGATGAGGAGTGTCGAGCTGTTTGGTATTGTATCTACATTCTTAGGGAGTAGAGCCCTTTCTGGTACTCGTTCATTTTACAGTACTTTTCTGAATGGGAATGACAAGTGTCAAGCTGCGTGGTGGTTGGAGATGCATCCTTCCTTCCTTCCTTCCTTCCTTTCTGTCTAGGTAGATAGCTAGTTATATCAGATGTCCAATTCCTCTTCCTACACCATACCGCTCAGTTCTTGCTCAGTCCTGAGACATGGAACTTGGCTAAAGTATCCAACTACACATACCACCAGGGCTCGCGATCTCAAGGCGCTGCTACCATCCTCACTCCCTCCATCTCAACCGAAATAGAGAGAGATAATAGAACCATATACTTATACCCCGTGTATAAACCGTCAAGCGGCAGTACACAAAATCTTACTTCTCTAATAACTTTCATCCCTTCCACGCCATCATCCTCTCATCCTCACATCCTCCATCTCCTCCTCACTTCCTCCATCTCGGGTAACAGAACCCCATACCCCGTGTACAACCCGTCTCATGGCAGTATACAAAACATCACCCCGTCATATCCAATTTATCCCTTCCGTCCACACAATCTCTCACAATATTGAAGGGTCCAAAAAAACAAAGAGAAAGTGCACAAGAAGTAACTACTTCTACGATACCACGCTCAGATTGAGGCTCAAATGCTTGGACCCATGTCCTTATCCCTGTCCTGGTTGGCTCACCTCAATGTCTTTCTTTTACGAGGGGCCCAGGGGGGGCAAGCACATTATGGATATGGATACCCTTCTCCACTTCTTATGCGCCGGGGTAGTTTTTGATCGTATGATGCTTTGGGATTGGGAAGGGATATTGAGAGTTTGCGGCTCTGTCTTTAGCGTGAAAACTTTCGCTTCTTTGCGGTTGCTTTGGTGCGTTCCTGGGTGGGTGACGTTTGGTGGAGAGATGTGCGTGCATAAGTTGTCTGCTTTCTCAAAGGATGGATGGGTGGTATGTCTTGTGGGGAAATAGCCATGTCATATCCCCAAGGTGTGCTCTGAGCCGTATTTCAACGGTGCGGTGCCTCAACGGCGTAGACCTCTTATCAACCTTCCACCCAGCGCATGAAGTATTCACTCGTGCCGCTCCAAAGAGCTGAGGGGGATTTGGTCCGGGGAAGGGCAAGTTACGAATCTCGCTTCGCTTCGCTTCGCTTCTTCGAGCCTCAGTGAGGGCAAGGCAGACCCGACTCACGCAATCGGGCAGAGCAAGTGGTGATGGTTGCGTAAGACCTCACTCAGCCTCGCCTCGCTGTTCGAAGAGTTCCAGGGTACTGTACGTCGTACGTACGTGCCTTGCCTTGGTTGGGATTTATGTCCAAGATAATGTTGTCAAACAACCACCCATATGCAATCATAACTAGGAGATTTTCCGGTTCCAAACCTTCCTACTCGCACCGCGTCCCCGCTTCCAAAGGGAACTAACTACTGTTTCTCCCACAAATCACAGTCCTAGATGACTTCACATCCACTTTCTCGGATGGATCAATCCACAGTGGGAGACCTTGGTTTGGTTGTTTTCCATGACGAGTCCCACTTACCTGCGAATCGTAGTATCTCAATACTTGGTCGTCCATCTTCAAAGTCAATCGTCTTCCAGGAAAACCCGGGTGGGACGACAGTGGATAGAGCTAGAGGGGATGGATGAGCAGAAGAGAGCAAGATCATCTTTCGGACCATTCTTTAGAGATCAGCTTCTTCTACGGGGCCCGTAGGTAGAACATTCCACTTCACGATCTTCTGCGCAGCGCAGCTCAGGAATCATACAGAGATCACTCTTAGGAAGCCCACTGTCGTCCCACTACTATCGTCCCACACGTTTTCTCTGATTTAGAGACGATGCTTCGAAGTACACCGCAGTATTGCAAGTTTTTTTCTCTGAGGCATGACAACTCACGGCTCTGCGGCGTATCTGAATGAACCTTCGCTACTTTCATCGCAGTGGCAAACGGGAAGCGGAAAGAACTGCCGGTCTGTTCTAGCCAGGAGATTCCAGATAGATCCAAGGGGACCGGAAGACTCGCGATAGGAGGGGCTATCCATAAGGTTGTATCGATGTTTTTTCTTCTAACTTCTTTCTCAACAAGTGTTAGTGCTCGTTGAGACATCTCTCGCGGATTAGTACTAGATCATATGCAAGGCAATCCACTTCCAGAGTGGACAACCCGTATTATTGACAGCTCCTCCATCCGTCAGTGCTTCGTCGCGTGGGAAATCCACACATCCCAACTCCCCCCCTTCCTCTCATCCTTGAGCCAGGAAAATTAATACGATCTCGCAAATCACATAATTACCCACGATGTGTACGCACGGCCATTGTTGAGGCAATCATAATACAAAAAAGAAAAACGGCCCGAAGATTACTCACATCGTTGTCTTTCGACTCTTTGACTTCATGGACTCTTGGGGTTGCCATCAAGACCGCACCACCCACCCCCATCACTTCACCGACTTTCCACACTAACGTGTCTTAGGTCGTATCTGAGCAAGAAAACTCGGCACACTCATACTCACAGGAGACTGGCTTGAGCTCGAGACATCTTAACTAGGCGCCCCGCCGTTGTTCGAGATCTTCAATGAATGAGGCTGTCTGTATGCCCGTTAGGCACATCCTTTTCCCCCCTCAAATTGGGAAAAGAATGGTATGAAATCCCCAGACACAGAAAGATATCCCAGGATCACGACATCTGGGTTTTTTCTCTCTCTTTCTGCCCCTGCAGATATTGCTCCAACCGTCAGCCACCATCTCACGGTAGTTGGAAATAAGAAAAATTGGCATACCCAGGTTGTTGTCTACCCGTCTGCGGGAAAAATCAAATCCTATCAAAGAAATTCCTCAAAAACAACCCGAGCAAGAAAGAACATTCATCGGCAATATTTCCCTCGGGGAGTTTTGTTCGCCAATTCGAACCAGAAAGGCTTTTAAACCTCCGTCGCCAACCGACCCCAGATCCACGGGACGTTGAAAGATGAACGCCAAATAGAAAAGAAATGAGAGTAATAACGACAAGGCGGAAACATCGTTGGTTCCAACCTGCTTGATGCCTGTCTAGGTAAAAAAACACGACGAGATGAGGAAACAATGGCGTGCCAATGTGGGGGATCGTCACTCGACAACCGCATGCCCCTTTCCCATTCGGAAAACTATCCTGGTACTAAGTGGGGAACAAGCGACTCCAACAACCTATGGCAAAGCTCGCAAGCGAGAAATGTGCCGCTCGTCTACAGTAGCCCTTTGCGCCATAACGGGTTGGCTCTGGTGGAGAACATCTGACGGATTTTGAAATGATTACTGCTGTCTTATCCCTAACCCGGCAAAGGAAAGAAAGGTGAAACAAACCAATCGTCGATCATGAACCCAGCATCTTGCTCAACAACATGCATCTACAGGGGCCTGGTGAGATTGACTTCCTGCATTTGGGACAATTGACAACAGGGGAATGGGTGCAGTGCAGCGTAGTGGGCTTTCCGCGGGCAAGCAAGGTGCCTCGACTTGAATTGATTCTGCAGTGCGAGTGTGGCTTTTTTTTTGGTCAATAGATGAGATGGGACATGTCTCCCGCTGTTTTGGTCCCAGAGTGTCCTGTGTGCATCGTCCTCGTACTTCGTACATTGTTTCTTATCGTTATCAGATGTCTCTATGTTTGAGAAATTATAGCTGCCTTGCGCGTAGAGCATCTGAAACGAATAGCAGTCGTACTTCGTACAATGTGTCAATCCCTGAGTACCTATACGGTACCTATACGCATCGTCCAGGATGGAGCGTACGGAGCGTACGGGTCGTACCGTAGTAAAGTCAATGTCAGGACATGCTTGTTGAAAGTCAGTAAAGCGTCCGGGCTCTTGGGAAAAGTCATGGATAATATTTTGGTCAGTTTTGCGGGGACAGTTGAAGGCAAGGCTCATTTGGAGGCTCAGGAAGAGGCTTGAGATGCCTCGTGGCTGGTGGGGACAGGTCTGAAATTGCGATTTCTATTCTATTCTGATCGTTGCAAGCAGTGGATCGTGACGGAAAGCTCTCGGTCAAGATATCCTAAAGGAGGAAAAGCGAAGAAGATTCTGATGTTTCGAAATTCTGATCGGGTCTCTCTGAGTCCTGAGCTTCGGTAGGAAAAGGTGACAGGTCTGGCGCAGTACCGTGCCTTTGGTAATTTGATATCTCGAGTCAATGCCATCTCCAAAGGCCCACTTCACGAGTATTGCGAAGTAGTATCCGTACATCTGAAAGAACACAAATACCTTTGTCCAATGAGGGAGGATTAATGGGGTGTAAGTAGAATGGCGTAGCAAGTTTGATCGTCTCGGTTGCTTCCGGACTTTTTGTACAATGATACGGAAGTTGTGGGACGTTGTAACACTCATTTGTTCGTCTTTACTTGTACACACACTTTTTGGGGACACACTTTTTGGGG
>CAJVRM010000104.1:2532-49189 GCA_911693285.1 Hymenoscyphus albidus | reverse complement strand
CCCCACACAGGGGGGGGGGGGGGGGGGGGATTATTCCCTTTGGTTTTCGCAAGGACGTTCCAAGGGTTTGGTAAGTCGGCGACCACATCTTTGTGTTCTCTTTCTCTGTGTTCCCATACTGCGATTCTGTGAGAAGTCCTACAAGGTGCGTGGCTTCGGGATCTCTGTCTCCACACAGTCAGTGGAGACTTTTCCATTCTGTACGACCCGAAGGCCCTTTGACAATTACCAGGCCTTCTCGTTCTTGTAGTGCCCATGGATCATGAAGTACGTTAAGTACGAAGTAGCGCCAATCGTAAACATGGGGTTACTTTGGTCCAATGAGAAATGTCGGTATGGTTTCCAAATAGCCCAAAGAGGTAACTTTCATGGCGAACATTGAGGCTCGTGTGGTCGCCGACCGTTTGGTTTCGTGCTTCCATCTGCCCCAAAACCATATCTCGGGATGTACCCTTCCCTTTGGTATGTGGGTAGCTCGTACAAGCCTCGTGCTTCATGAGGATGATCACGCAGGTCGAGATTGATATTGCAAAACCCCCACTCGCCTCGTGGGGTATTCTTCCCACCGTGTAAATACTGTGGTTTCCGTGGTCCATGAGTTGAAGTTGTGGAGAAGTGTATTCAGCTCGATGGACAGCCATGTATTGGCCCCCATGTGTTCCCAAATTGAAGACGTCGTTGTCGAGAAGTGCATGGGCAAGGTTCTCCTCTGCGTTCTGCTCGTTCAACGAGGGAACCTGGTCTCTTGACTTGTTCTCCACTTCTCGTTGGCGACTTCCCCCACTCTGTAAAATATGCATTGTTCATGCAGTGGGGCTGACCGCCTCCATCTCATCATCAAAGATGACCGGTGGTCTTTGGTGATTTAGATATTCAGACTGCATCATCATGAAGCGGTTTTCCTAAAAAGAAACAATATTGAATGAAGAAGGAGAACAAGAATCCCGCACGTACCCAGACGGCTCAATAAAGCCATTGTTGAAATAAATTCGTCACTAGATAAGGTTTCTACCGTTCGGATCAATGATCATCCTCTTTCCCCGACGCTGGCGCGAGCCTTATTCTGCGGATGCGGATCAATTGGCTTTGGGAAAGTGGATGGTGGAGAAAAGTCTCTTTCCAATGGGGAGAAAAGAAGCGTGATGTAGCCTCATAAATGTGGAAGCTAGGAAGGCACACATCCATGAAACCCTCTACCTCGTTTTGCTGAGATAGGATGTTGCCACGGTCAAGAAGTGTGATGGCATCACTGCTTGCTCTCAATCCATGAACTTCCCCAAGAAGACTCGACAACAAACCCGACTTTGAAGTTGTCCTGGCAAGGTTAACGAAAGACAAATGTAGTTTGTGTGAGTACTACCTTATCGCCAAGGGTATGAATCCTCTGTGTTGAAAATTATATGTTTCAACGGGAGTGGCAAAGATGCTTAGCCTAGCGCTATACTGCGATGGGTATAGAGAGGTTTCGCGGAAGCGAAGGCCGAGAATACCATACCAGGTCTAACAGGAAAGCTCTGTTAGCAAAGATGTTAAAGGCGGGGACGGGATGGAAGGACCCGCGAGCCAAGAGGGAAGTGCCATCCACCCATCCATCTGGTGGTTGAAGCCACAAGAGGGGCCCTGCTCACACCAGCCATGGTGTTTCCTTACGCTCCTAGACATTTCAATGTTAGATCTACTTAGTTCCAGGTGTAGCGTATTACTTCGTAATTGAACTTTCCTAGGGAAGGGTAAGTAGCTTCAGTGGAGAACGGGTACAAAAACCCCCTGGAAAACGCTACAATTATCTCTTTCGTCCCAGGCGTAACAGAAGTGAAATTCTAGTGGAGTATTTTCCCCTGTATCCCACTAAAAAGATCCCACATCCACCCACGAAACTCTAACTCCCACAATTCTTGGAACGAAGTTTTCCTGGGACGAAAGGGAAGATGAACAGGTAAGAACTTAGACCCTGTCGGTCCGCAAATCATATGTGAAAAAAAGTCTCTCTTTCCAGAACGCGAGGTGCTGATTCGCTGAGGTGGTTGAAAATCGGACAGAGCCGTATTATGAACTAGCAGGCTCTTCTCTTAGCTGTCCACCCGCTTGGGAATTGGAAATAAGAATGTAGGGAATGGTAAAAAATAAAAACTCAGGAACAAGGTTCCGGCATGAAGGATCTGCTTACGGCAGGTACAGTACGATTTACCGACCTGGGCCTGGTTGAGATCGGTCGATTTGAGACGAAATCGTGGGAAAGTCTCAATGTTCAGACGAACGATTCATTTCAGGGATGCAAGCTCTGGCGCAAGAAAGTCAGAAGAACATGGATGGTGCGACTCAAGGCGTACTGAAAAACAGATTGGATGGAGGTGCCAATAATGACAGGCCGTGAAAGGAAAGGCATTTTTTCATGACTTTCATTTTGGTGGTGATACGAAGCGAGCTTTTCTTTTACTGAACAAGAGTAGGCCCGATTTTTCCATCTGGGAAATCAAAATTAAGATTGGATAGCTAGGTGAGTATCATCGCAAATCTCCAACTGTTTGTAATCTATCATTTATCAACTCCTATAATCAACGGGAAGCTCGTCATATGCACAACATGTGACTTGAAGCTTGGGTATCACCTGCACCGGCACCCTATGGAGTACATATGCCAATTGTTTGAAAAGAAATAGTATAGAATCTATAGATTAGGTTTACCATGGAAAGTTGTTCGTACAGTATCGTGTTACAGTATTTTTCCCGGTCACCATTGGACTGGATCCGTCACTGTGGGTGCGGTGCTAGCGCCGAAGCAGCGGGCCCCCGGAACCAACCCGGCGGAAGGATCCTCCCGGATCAAACCTTAGGAAATGCTGGGGAAAATGTCCCTGCTGAGAATATCTTGTTCTTAACTTTCTACTTCGTACCTAGTGTGAACGACAAACATGCTCCGGTTGATGCTCCTTGTCCTTTTCAATATCACTTCCCAATATCGTAATGTGAGCATCTGCCGAGCGCCCTGGATTTGAATCACACCATGGACAGCGGAAAGCCAGCCAGAGAGAGCAAGGCAAGCTGGAGGCTTGAATCAGTGACGGTGTATGACTGGGGAAACGCTCCTTCGTGACGCCACAAAGCAGGGACGACTTTTCGGAATAGCCTCAGCCTCACAAAGATAAGAGATATCTGCCAAGAGCTATTTGGGCCGACGTCAAATGTGAGGAGATCTTTGCCGGGATCTGAGGCGAAACTAAGCCGAAAAAGATTTGCTTTTGAATGAAGATATACTGAGAAATGACTGCAGATCTACCACGCATTAGTAATAAGGCTGCATTTACCTATGGACGTGCAGATATCTGATATCTGTAGCCAAATTGCGCAGGTGACCTTTTCCTTATTTGTGGTAATATGATCTTGTAATAATGAAATTTGGCTTATGCACAACCAGATTGCATCTCAGCATGCGTTCACGATTTGGCGGCGTCCTGCAAGCCTCCATTCCGGGTAGGCTCTTTTCACGCTGTTGCAGACGCCTCTTTAGACCGAACCCCTTGCTCTCCCGCGTCTTTTGCTCGTCATCTGTCCCGTTTGGTAGTGGTTCTGGGGGTTCATATGCCATGCCCGTGAATTGAATTGATAGGTACTCGACCTCGACGACTAAGTATCACGATGCAGATTCCAGGATTTCTGTTGACTTTGTGCTGCCTTGCCATACCCGAGCATACCCTTCGTCGTGGGACTGGGTAGCTCACTAGCCGGACTTTCCCATGGTAGCGGGCTCTCTCGCTGTAGTGTACTCTACTCTGCTGCTACTGTTGCGTTGTGTTGCGTACTGCGAACACCGCAGAGAACATTGGCCTGGAACTCGGTGGGATTGGATTGGCATACGGAACCAACACGCTGGCCCTGGGCGTAAGATATTCCAACTCAGCCGGGCACCACTTCTGTAGACTGACGCCATGCCACAGAGCTTCCCAGGTTCCGAGTTCAGGAGCCTCTGGTTGAATTCAGTGATTTGTGCGGCTTCAGGGAGTGTGAAGGGTCTTGCGGATCCCCTGAATGTGTGTTGGCCAGTCACAACGCCCACTGCTCCTTGTTGCCGGCCAGGGTCAACTGCGCTCATCGTTCATCGCGCATCATGAATTGATTGGGAGTGCAGGGGCGGCGGATAGAAGCACACCGCACACCGCACACCGCACACATACTGG
The DNA here is from genome assembly GCA_911693285.1 of Hymenoscyphus albidus. NCBI lineage: Eukaryota > Fungi > Ascomycota > Leotiomycetes > Helotiales > Helotiaceae > Hymenoscyphus > Hymenoscyphus albidus. The sequence goes on along the minus strand of CAJVRM010000104.1, from coordinate 45,015 downwards.
ATCCTCGTCATTGTGGTTTTGGTGGTGGTGTTTATGTTCCTAGTTGGTGGTGGCGAGCGGAGAGGCCCTCCTCCCGCAGCACCAGTCCAGTGCAGTACCACCACCAAGATGCTGCAGCGCCGTCATCCGTCGACATTGGTGGAGGGTTTTTCTACTGCACCGTACTCGGCACCTAGCACTCTTCTCAGTTGTGGTACCAACGATTCTCCGCACCGTACTCGAGTGCCTAGGCATCATGGGAATGCCCTCACACAGCCCGAGGTGCGAGGTTGGGGTTGTCTGCCCACGACTGCTTCCTCCATAGCGTCGTTCGTGGCTCTTGAGATGCGTACGGAGTACAGTACTCGTAGTGCACAGTAGTGCCATCCAAAAAGCTTGGCTAGTGGAGACAAGGACGCTAGTCACCACGTATCTCTATCAGTCTTAGCACTCACTCTAGCACTCGCCCTCGCCCTCGACCTCTCACATTATTGGATGTTGAAGACACACACTTTTGACAAGCGTCACTTTCCCACGCATTAGCATTAGCATCAGCATCAGCATCAGAACTAACACCCTTCATCATCAACACCGCAACTGCCCTTGGGGAGTTTGATATGACGGCCAAGAGAGTCGCAGTATTCGGGTCGTGAGCGTACCGTACCGCATCAGGGATCACTAACCGGGGCAGGCACACCTGCACCAACCGTACTTCGTACTTCTACTTCTCACACAGCGCCCTCTCTCTCGCTGTCGCCCCCGCCTCCCCCCATACCCATACCCATACCCATACCCATAATCCATTGTGGCCCCCCAATGTTCCCCCTGCAAGCTCCTTCATCATAGCCGTGGAGCATCTGCGTTCTGCACCTACCTGGTCGTCATCCCTACCGTGGCTGTACCCTTGTTCCTAGTCTTCGTCCTGATCCCCGTCCGAGCTAGTACCGTACCCAGTCTTATTCCCTGTCCACTAGTAGGGGCCCCCGGTTCCTAGACCTAGTACCTAGTGCTAGTACACCTCGTCTGTATCATTCGTCTGCCACAGCTGCAGCTAGCTACTCTACACTCCGTACACTCCTACGTATCTTGACTACTACCGGACTGGGCACACTTTCTACTTTCTATCTATTTGGCTGTCAAGTTCCCTAGTCCCTTATCCTTATGTAAAGGGTCCGTTGCCTCCCCCGCTTGAAGATCGTCAAGATACTTCCCTCTTGCTTCGAATTGCTCTTCCCATCCCCATCCTACCCCCTCCCCAGACCACAATTCATCTCAGCTGAGCAGTATCCATCATTGTCTCCTGTCATCTCATCTACTACGCGGGAACCACCCACTACAAGCGTCTCCACTACTCTGTAGAGTCTAACGTTCTTTCCCACTTCTCTCGCCGTTTCGAGTCAAGAGCAGGAACAAGAACAAGAGGCTCAGATCAAAAGCCAGGCCCACTGCCACTACACTGCACTAGCCATACCCAATTCCCAAGTTCAAGTCCTCAATATCCCAATTGCTCACGATCGTCGCCTTTTCCTGCCTCCAAGTGTGGCTGCATCCACTTCCACAACAACCGTCCTCCTTGCCCTCGTCCCTTCATCGCAACGACGACGATCCCTCTACCGAACGATCTGACAGCTTTCAAGCCGTCCCAAAAAAAAAAGGGTTTCGCCGGCACTGCACAGTTGAATCCGTTGGGAAATAGAAGAAAGTTCTACCCTGTCCCCCGAGAAAGAACTCATATTCCCGGCATCATCGAGCCGTGAACAAAGAAAAGCGTCCCCATTGAGCAGATACTAGCTTCCACCCCAGCAAAGCGACTCAACGCAACGCATCTCTACGCAGCAGAGTCGCAGAGCATTGTCCAGCTCCAGCATTGGCAGCGCAGAATCTCAACCCTGAGCCCCGCTAGCACCAGCACCAGCACCCCATCCACGCCCGCTACGCTCGCATTCTTCAAGGCAAGGGAATTAGAACGCTGCTTGAGCATTGTCGATCGTTTCCACCGCAATCCCAAGGGCCCCTCGGAGGCACGCACCGTCCAAAAAGCACGTCCCTCAGGCCCCTCCGCCATTCTCCCCTCAGACGAATCGCTGTGGGTCGGCCCAGAAAGCCTCTCAAAACACTGACTACCTTCGCCAGCCAACCACATCGTCCCTTCCTCGACCACTGCAAGAACACATAAAGAACGCTGATCCCATCCCCGAGAAACGGTTCGGATCATTCCTACATTCTGCAAGACCTCCTCGGCCCTAATACGTACTACACGACCATCATCAGACGGGATCTTGCATCTAGTACAGGCATCCTCTGAAACTATCACTTCCACGATTTAACAAAACCACCACCTTTCGCCGCCTATCAACACTGATCATCTTCTAAGATGACCATGACTATCGACAATCAACAACGCTTCGGCATGTTCGACCCTATGCCTTACTCCAGCTCCCCGCACTTCACCAATCCATGGACGTCCTCAGCGCCAGCTCAGAACCAAAATCTATACGCGCCCTCTCACAACCTCCACTCCACCCACGGTCTCACTGAGATGGGAAAACAGCAACACCATGCTCCTCGAATTCACAACGCCGCTTCTTTGGGTCAATACCACAGCGTGCCAATTTCGCAAGCATCATCAGGTAGCTCTCTCTTGACCGGTATCTATGGCTCGCAGGATGTACTCACCACGACCCAAGATATGCTGAGTCCGGTCCGCTCAACAACTGGTTTTGGCAATGAACCAACTTACACCAATGCTCCTTCGCCCGTGCACAGCAACTATCCCCCAACTTCCTCACCCTATGATTCAATGGGATACGTACCCGCACCTGTTCGCTCCACATATGCCATGCCGCAAGATACTTCACGCCGTCTCTCACAACCGTCAGTATCCTCCAGTTCTTTTCTCGAAATCGCCGAAGATGCGCAACGCCTCCAACGTCAACATTCACATATTGACTTCAATGACAGAGGCATACCAAACGAATCGACACGGGGATTTGGAGATGAGATGGATGCAAGCAGAGGAATGATTGCCATGAGTCAAAACACCACGCCAAGAAACATCTATGCGCCGCAAGGAAGGGCTGGCGGTAGAGGATCAGGTGATTCATACGGATTTCCTTCTACACACTCCAGCAGTTCTTCGATATCATCTTCTGGAAATTACCCATCATACTTCGGCGGTTCAGTTGACTCATCAGTGAGCGACTATTCGAATGCGGGCTCAGACATCGAATCAGTCTCCTCTAGAACATTACCTAGACCATCGGGTCTCCTCAACGGCGGCATTCCCCCCGCACCCCAATCGATGATGGGACAATTCAGTTCGAAAGTCTCATCCAGCACGCAGAAGAAGCACAAGTGCAAGGTTTGCGACAAGCGATTTACCCGCCCAAGTTCACTTCAAACACACATGTACAGCCACACTGGTGAAAAACGTAAGTTACGCACGGATATATACCCATGTTGGCATTGACTAATTCAATCTAGCATTTTGTTGTGAAGTTGAAGGTTGCGGAAGACATTTCTCAGTCGTCTCAAACCTACGAAGACACCGAAAGGTCCATAAGGGAGAGGCGCGCTCGGAAGCCGGATCCTCCGATCATCAATCAGACTAATAAGTCAATTTACGCCACATCACAAAATCCAATCGTGTTGCGCCTGTTTAGAAGTTTCGCCATGTCACGAGAAAACAAAAGTCGGAAAAGAGGCGAGCTTATATGTGGTTTTTGCGTTTGCGATATCCCCATTTCGCGTGTTTATATTCTTCCTTTTCTGCGTATTGTCTTTTTATTCTCTTTCGACATCTACAGAATTCGACTGGGTGGTTTTCATTTGCTAGATAGATTCTCTTCTGCCACTGTCGTTCAGTAAGCGCCTTTTCTAGAGGCCTTGAGACTCATATGGAGGGCAGGCATTGGACCTTGTTTTTTTGTTTCATTTACAGGCGTTTTTGTTTCTTGGGTGAACAAGCGACTGTTGGCAAGTTGCCATGGCATAGATCGACTTTTTTGTTTTGTTATATCTTGTTTTTATGTTTTTTTGGGAAGGAATTGTAACATTAGTGGATATGTTCTTACTCTCGCTGTCATATATACCCCACGACCGAACAGATGGCCGTACACAGTCACTACATTTTTAATTAGATAATCACTCTCAGGAGGTTATATCCCTCCGCTGAGGAGGGTATCAATTTTCTCTTCATTTCATACAGTCGCTACTACATTAATAGATAATTACTACTTTTTCTTTTCAAATACAAAAAATAAATCAAAAAATAAATGATATAAAAACATCCAATGACGATTTTCCGATTTATGCATGCATGTGATGAATGTGATATGTGAGCAAGAGTGAGAGTGAGGGTTTTGAAATGACGGCTTTTTTTTTTGCCACACACACAGTGCATCACACCGTCTTTTCTGAGGACCTTTACGTTTATTACCTTCCTCCTTTCTGCCTGTGGTGTTTATTAATGCGTTGTATGCACATGACACTGCATCGCATCGCATCGTACCACGCGACCACTATCGTCATTTCTGCGCGGCACTTGGACCCCTATTTTTCTTTCTCTGTTCTATTATTGGCTTTGACCTTCCTTTGTGAGACGGGTTTTTGGACCATTTTGATTTTCCTCGTATATTTTTGGGCAGATTTCCTGATACATGTAGGTAGGTCATGGTTTCGTGGTCGTGATTTTTATTACCCTTTTCTACTATTTCCATGTTCATGTTCATGGCTACCCTATATGTTTGTGTTTCTTCGTCGAATTGGATGGATGGCTTTTACGTGGATGAGATGAGGAGATGAATTGGGGGGTGTGAGGGGGGAGAGATACTCTCCATGTCGCCATTAAACCGCACATTTTACGCCTATCCACCCTCCCATCACCCCCTCTTTAACCCATCCATAATCAATCGCAAAAATATAAATTCAATCCCAAAGTCTTCTTTAGTATCTATTAGTCTATTAGAACAGACCTTTTTAGAAATCTCTGTAGAGTGATGTACGGAGGGCCTTCATTGAGTTTATGGCGGGACTACTAGTCAAGTGTGCGGTTTAATGCGCGCCGTCACGGAGAGAGATGGGATGGGATGGTAGGTAGTTGCTCGGTACTCGTCCCGCTCGTATATCACATAACCAGGGATTTAAGGATATTTTGGATTTTTGGATTTTTTCATTGTCAATGTGGAGAGCTAATACAGTCAGTAATTGGGGGGCACGGGTACCTTTCGGGGTATGGGTATGTAGATGGAGATGGAAATGTACTATGGTGTGGTTTCTCCATTCTTTTTGGTTTATGTGAAACGTGTGTGGGGTTGTGAGGTGACATCGTGGATTTTTTGATTTTCTTTGATCTGATGAGGAGGGAGAGGTTAGGAAATGGTGATGGGGGGTTTGATGAATGTGAGGGATTATGGTTGGGATTGGTTTGGTTTGGTATGGAAGGGGTGTCTTGTGAGGTTTATGGGTTTATGGTACTTGTGGGTTTACGAGTTTGGGTCTGTGGTTGGTGTAGTGGAGTGGAGTGGAGTGGAGTGGAGTGGAGTGGAGGGGCGGTTGTAGATGTACGAAGTAGATGTAGATGTAGATACAGTAGATGTCTGGGTTCTTTAAATGAGTACCGAGTATGAGGGGTGAGTGGTTGAGGGTTTAGATTGTGTTAGTAGTGCTAGGGCTAGGCTAGTATGTAGATAGATACTATATATTTATTTTTGAGACTTAAATCAAAAGATGCGGATACAAGTATAAGAAATTATAGTATCTACCGTGCGTCCTCTCGTCACTTCCTGCCCTCCCCTCCTCTCATCTTCCGGATGAGATAGTTTCCGCATTCAAATCCCTCTCTTCTACTCTTCTATCCTCCTGTATGATATCCACATAACATAAAAGGCAATAATATAGGCCAGCATCCAACCATCCATCCATCCATCCATCACCCTCACACTTCCCATATTTCCCATACTTCCCTCAAAATACGTCTAAACGGCGTTTCGTCCTCCCGTCTCAAAAGGGAAAAAGAAAACACGGATGAGGGGAGGCCTCGAGGGGGTTGCACAGCTATGACGCAGATTGTGGATCGACATGCTACCCTGATTGGGATTAGGAGGGGAGAGTGTGTGGTAGCGAGCAGGAAAGATGAAACGACAGGGTGCGAGGGAGGGGATGGGTGAGATGGGTGAAATGTGGACTGGATTGGGTTATCCATGCCCTTTGCTTTGATTGGTTTGTATGGGATGGGAGAGGGGGAGGTGATAGGGTGGTTGTTTGTTTACTTGTGGTATGATACTTTTTTTTTCTTTTTAGTTTTAGTTTTAGCTTTAGCTTCCAAACAGTTATTTTTATTTTTTTGGACCCTCAATATTTTCTAGGTACGAGTAATCCTAGGGCGAGGAAGAATGTCGTTGGACCCTGAAAATCGGAGGCAGGATTTTGATTCAGATCAGGATATACCCGTCTTATGACTTCATCATCCCACCACCAAAAACATTTCCGTGTTCCCTCACTCCTACAATTAGAAAGCGTACTGGAGTATTTTTCGCCTCTTTTACTTTTGATTTTATTTTATTTTGAGGTGTCGCCTTGCCTTGTGTTTGCCAAGCCAGAAAGGATTTNGGGAAGCAAAACATCGTCACCGCTACGAATAGCTTCCTCGCTATTGGACTGTGCCGTTGTCCAAGGGGGGGATGATAAGGGACTTGAAGAGACGCCACGCACTTCATTGTGCTTTTCAGGGTCCTACTGAGGAACGTCAGACCCTTCTGTAATGCACGTAGGGCGCGTGGTTCAAAGGTAGGGTAGGTAGGGTATGGTAGGGTAAGGCGATGGTTCTTATATTGGAGGGTGAGTTGTGCTTGCAAAGTGGTGAATGATTGGAACCCTTCACCAGAAAAGTGAGGCAGTAATCAGAAGGCACTTTCCAGCACAGATGCAGGATGATGCTATTGCTGATGTGCGGAGGAAGTGATGGAAGGATCCTTCCACCCAATAACAGCGTCGTCGTGCGTCAAAATGAAGGGGATTCGCTAACGTGAGGTTCAACTGACGTTGAAAACGACCTGTGGGTGACGTCGGTGGCTGCTTTGGCGCATTCAACCTCGACAGGGCTGCCCAAATGTCGGCAAGGGAGCTCAGGGGAACCAATGGCCTATGAGTGCCAAGTCCCCGAAGGAGCCATGGGTGCACAGTGCTGCAGTGCCATTTTAGGGACACACGGCGTGACTTTAGTAATGTTCGTGTATGGAATAGTTAGTCGGGTGTCTGTTGATGTTGTTTGCCGAAAGAGGTTATTTTCAAAGGCCCGTTTTTGGAATTTCCCGCGGTACGAGTTACGAGTACTCGGTACCATGGAGATGTATTGTAGTTTCGTTGTCCTGTGCGAACCTCGTTGAAACATTCCGTCGGTAGGCAAGGAATGGATCGACGGAAGGGTAAATGGGCCATTTGTGGAAAAAGGGCCGTTATCCAAATCCTACAGTACAAACCCCATAAGCTACCATACGACATGACTTTCATGAAATTTGGATAGTAGTAACTCCTTTTTTATTTTCTTCATCTCAAATCCCAATATTCGAAGGGAACCTGCATCTCCAGTTCTGGATTGGTAAGTCTTGCGATCTTGTCCTACGTTCATGGCGGCGGCTATTATATGGTACAGAGATGCCGATGCATCCAGTAGGTCGGAATTAAGTGGCACGACATGAGTTGATGTTGTTGCACCATTAGACCGAGTAGTTCTGGATTTGAGAAAGTCGGTTCGAGACTGTGTTGGAATAGGTAGGAACTCAAGATACACATACTGTAGCTAGGTAGGTATTTAGCCAGGTCAATTTTGTAACAGACCTGCGTGTTGAGTCTGAGGGCGTTTCTGGTGCGACTACAGATTCTTATAACGGCAGTACTACGTATTTTGATGTAGGGAATTTCCATAGGGTGGTGAGCGCTCTTAATACTTCAACAACGTGCTGCAACGGTAAGTAGGAGATTCTGTATCGTAGAGAACAGTTACAAACAATTTGGCCTCCCCTCTCGACAATGAAAGAGAGCCGGTTTGTGGGCAGTAGTAGTTATTCCCGCCTATAAATAACATAGTAATAGCAAAATCAGTTCATGAAGCAGTAGGCGACAAATAAGCAAGTGAGATAGGGCGAGTAACGTTTCTATCATTGATTCCAATGGGCATTTACGTATCCTTACAGCTTTGCGATATACAAGCGCTCTATAAACCTCGTTGTTATGCTTCGTATGAACTTTGCACATTAGACATCTATATCTCCGACCAAGTATTTGAAGTCATCGCCCCTATGGTGGTTTTTCTTCAAGCTGTATTTGAGGACTCCATCAAATTGCTAACGCCTCGTGTCATTTTACTAGCTCATAACGAGCCCAAGGGAACCGTGACTCCCCAGTATCTTAACCCGACTTCCCATGTTTTATGTATTCATTCCCTGAAATCTTTTTGAGAATCTCTATAGAGTGACTCGGAGCCACTCAGCATTAGGTGTTGACAGATTGATCAAGAAATCATCCCAGGACCTCGAGTTTTAATGCCGTTTTCACACATGCCTAACTGGCATCTTTTCTTGAATTCGTCGTTGATAACAGGAAGTCTGTATACAGAGAGTTCAATTGTAGATACTTATTCCTATACTTTTTGGTAGTGTTACATAGTACTCGTCTACCAACCTATTCCCGAAATGCTGCGCGTAGGTTCCAAAACTTTCATACATATTAGGTTTGTAGATTCACGAAGCTAAGTCTAATCTTATTAAGTGTTTGCTGCCCAATAAATATGTCGCGTCCTTCCCCGGTATATCTTAATGCATATGCAACTAGATGATCACCTCGTCATCTTCTTTCGGAGAATAATAGCTTACCTCCTTGTCTATATATTTACGTTCAATTACAATTACCCTTCCTAGTGAATTCATGCGATCTATACCTTTCGAGTTTACGTTGTTTTAACTTTTTCTCCTTGGTTCGAGATAATGTTAGCGAAGTTCAATATCTCGGTACTCTCACTTGAGGTCTCTGTTAAGCTCCCTAATCGTTGAACTATTCCCAGGACCTTGCTTTCGACTTCGCTAGAGGACTTGTGTATTGAACCCACCTTATTGCTCTCTCTAAGCCCGGTTACATCGCAATACCGAAACAGGCATTACATTGCAAAGGATTGACGGCCCTCACAGACCGGCTTCCAGTCATCGATTGCTCCGACAGAACACTACTTTCGAAGGAGCGCCAGGCAACTCTCCTCCTCAATTTTACCACAAACCGATTCTCACCCCTTCTCTGCACCCCACCTTGTTTCAGACTGACCTCTTTGTTGAGCACCCCAACATCACCAGCGAGAAACCACGTCCAAATCCCACTTCAAACCCTCCCTCACGCCAACGCGTTACCCTCTCCCCACTCCACCCCGCAAAAACCCCAAAAAACAATCCCCAAAAAACGGCAAAAACTTCATTACCTATGCACAAGAACTGTACAAGGCTCTCAAGGAAACTCAGACACCATTTCTGGCCGGTTTATTACTTCGCTCCGATAGGCCGCGGCTTGCGGAATTTTTAACGTCTTCCTCCTGACTGTTTTGCCTATGCGCAAGTGTAACCTGTAATAATTCTAGGTCGGATAGCGAGAGCTGGATGTGTTATTTGGGGTTATGAAAGGAGAACTTCGGGAGGGGAGGTGGTTGGTTGGTGGTGAGTGAGTGAATGGGGAGGGGAGGGAATTGGAAAGAAGACTGCGCGATAGGTATTTTGGTACCGTAGGTGCGAAGCTGTTTACATGAGTCAAAATTCGACCCATTTCTACATTTGCGAATAACCTCAACTTGCCTCGCAAAACCCGGGGAAAAAACACAAACCGGCAAAGTCTGCCCTCGCAATACGAACCGAGCCAGCAGATATCTCACAAAATACCCCCCTTCTTATTAAGCGAACAGAATCACGAGCCCAAACAGGTACGATATTCAAGACAAAAGAGGCATCCGTTTTCATCCTTTTGACCCCGGTGGGACAAGACTCGCAAAGGAGCAACAGAAGGATAGGAGGGAGATACAACAGGACAAGCATACTTAAAATTTCGAAGGGCTTTCAGGAAGGAGGACACACGTACCTCCCTACCGCTCGCTTGCGACACATCATTTATTTGGGGACGGATACATCATATTGCTTTGGATTTTGTATGGACATGATGAATAGACGCCGATATGCTCATCAACGGCCTCTCGGACAAGGATTTGGATTATGGATTTGATCTATTTGGACTTGTATCTAAATATAGGCATGTGCTTATAAAGAGCCACCGGTTTAGATCTGACTGTACACTTATTTAAATTAGATCGGATGGGTACTGATCAAGAGTCTCGTCCATTCATCCACAGAAATATTGTTGACGCTGGGACGTCGTCTTTCGATTTTGTGACAGCAATCGTTACGACATGTCGGTCTTGCCCGAGACTCCTGCCCTCCTGTCTCGGTTGCCCAGGTGGATACCTAGTACTCTAGAGCCTTCCACTCGGTCAGGGTCGTCTTATAAAGAATATCTGATTGCCCTTAGCTAGCTTCTCTCCTTGATCCACTTTTTATAGCTCATTCGAACATTTTCCTGTTTTGTCCCTGACAAAAGGCAAGAGTAAAAAAGACTCGAAAAAGAAATAAATCAACAACCCTTTCCTAACAACCCACCTTACTACTAACTTCCCTCTCGACGAAAACATCTTCGCGTCAAGTCCTATCCTTCAAAAACCCCCATCTAAAAAGCTAAGCCTAGTATAAAACTCCAAACCAAGATTCCCAGGTATGGTATACAAAAAAGGGGAATTAGAAGAAAATAATGTCCCGTCCTGCTATCTTGTAGCCAATCAACCAAGCGTCTCCCCCCAAAAATTAACGCTCAAGATAATACCAAACTAAACAGTAACAAGAAGATTTATAGGCGCAGAAACAACAACCATCCCCTTCCTCGTATGATTTTATAATTTCGAGTATATATCCCAAAGCCTACATAACCTACCAATTAACCCTCCACCCCACCCTCACAATCCACAATCCACAAACCCAACTTCTCCCCCCCTCCCCTCCCGTGCCCCCAAACTCAAAACTCAAAAGTCCACAACCCGCAAAGACACCAGAACGAACCCCTCAAGAATCAATCCAAAACAAAACAAAACCAAGTACCATCACCTAGCTATTCAGCGCCTCATATATATATACCCTTCCTTCTCTTCGCTCCAATTCCCTGTTGAGATTTGCTAAAAGCATATTTCTAACGGTATTCTATCTCAAGTCCCAAAGAAGAGTCTATTACTCTAATACAGAGCTACAGGGCCAGTATATCTCCCTACATAGAAGGGGTAGGGGTGGGGGGGAGGGGGGGTTGAATATAGCTAAGTACGTAAGATTACAGACGTTCGAGGCTTCAAGGAAGCTTGGAAGACCTGATATTACCTTATAACATCATTGAGAAATAGTCCCAGAATAGAGGATAAGTATACCCGTTTTCTAATTTCCGAAAACCATTCTTCCCCTACATACTTGATTCCCTAGATTATACTTACGTATAGAAAGCAAAGAGCTCTCCGATAAGAACTATAACTCCTTCCTAAAGATACCTCTCTATATAACTAACCCCCCTTCCCAGCCTTACCTCTATCAAGTTATCAACTCACCAAACCCATCCCACTTAACAACCACTCCTACTATCCCCCCTTCCCCCTCCCCCCACTCCTCCCACCTAACACATATCACACCCTTCTCCCCTTCTCACACCCTCCTCCCCAAATTTCCAAACCCCAACAATCTCTCTCTCTCCCTCTCACTCCAACCCCCAAACCCCTAAAACACCCACCATGTTTAATCACCAGGCCGACGAACCAGACAAAAAAGAAAACAATTTACTCCGTATCGTCGGCACCTTACTTATCAACTTATTCATTACCCAAGGGAGGCAGGAAGTCTGGGAGGAGAAAGAGAAGGCAGATGTGTTGGAATCAGATTCTCATAAGGTGTCTGTGGGATTTAGGAAAGGAGGGGAGGAGGGGAGGGGAGGACGGTTGGTGTTGGTTAATGTTCAGACTTAGATGGGAGAGGAGAACTGTATTGAAGTATCAAAAGCTTCTTCGAATACGGTGACTCGGTGAGAAAGCGATGAAGGGGGTTGAAAGTAAACAACCAAAGTGGTATAGTAGAACTGAAGTGACAACTACTACAAACCCCCACCAAGAGAAAAACCCACATTTCACCTCACAAGCATAATTCCCCCAAAAAAGGGGAAGGGGAAATCATTTTGCAGCACAAAAACCATGTCCTTATATCTTCATTGAATTAATCATCTCATTCCCCTCAAAAAAAGAAAAAAAAGAAGAAGTAGACTTATGGTCAAGATATCCCCAACCAAACCCTATACATTAAACACTCCTCCCTTCCATCTCAATTACAACCGAGGTAAATGGTCTTTTTCCTACCAAAACCTCTACAAGGGCAAAGCACGACCATGTGACGGGGGCCAGTGCGAAAGGTCTATCTTACAAAGAGAAGATGGTGTGTTTTGTGGGAGAACAACGAAAAAGAAAAATGACGGAAAAAAACGGAGAATGGCGGTTCGTGGCAGCTGCCTTGAAACATGGCCTTGAAACATTAGACCCCTCCGTATTCCATCGATGCAGGACAAAAAAGAAAATAAGTACATCTATGACAGGTGTCGTAGATTCAGCACTATGTGCTCAAGAGGCCGTAACGTGCTAGTTCGCTAGCAGAGCAGGGGTTGGGCGCTTTGCTTATTTGGTGTAAATGGGTATGCCGCAAAAAAGTATCATCAAGAAGTGTAAATCGAAGGCCCATAGCTCAGCCTATCCAGAACGCCATTATGTCCAGTACGCCATTAAGTAATTATCTTCATATCCGCGTCGACTGTTTTTCGACTCCGCTTCGACCTTGACCAAGGGAACCGAACAATTGCTCTGGGGGTATTCTCGATTCTAAAATCTTGTTTTGGTTGTCATAACTTGATGTTGGTGCTGGCATATAACCATCTCGTTTCCTTCGGATACGTTCAGCGACCACACCAGCTACCACAAGAAGGAAAATTAGGCCCAGTGCAATGGCCAGTGCTATCAAAACCACAAATCCGCGAGCAATGCGGGAACCTATATATAAGATTAGTATGAGTTGAGGACTGGTTTGGAGGATTTAAAACTAACGAGCTGCTGAGAAAACAGTCTTCTTTGCATGAAAGATTTGGGATATGCTGCCACCATTCTTGGAATAACTGCTGGTGAGTGCGAAGGGTTGGAAGGTTGTGCCGTTGAAGATAACTGCTGAAGCATTGCCAAATCCAGGTACGTTCAATGAGCCTGTGATCATAAGTGCTTGATTAGATGAGAGAAGGTCGGTTCCTCCATGATTTTGAGACAGAGGCAAGACCTCCAGAGATTGAATGTTTGTTCCACTTCCAAATACATCGCCAACAGGATTCCAGATGGTGCCGTCAAATTTCATGAGGAAGGTAGAGCCGTTACTTGCAATCCCTCCAACCCAAAGCTCAGTACCATCATTATTGGCTGTAGTCATGGTGGTGACAGGTCCTGGAATAGTGTTTGCACCAGTGGCCATAGTCCAATTCTGGGATTTCGTGTCATAGGTGGCCACTGAAGCATTACCGCCGTTGATAACAAGTTCCCCAGCAATGATCAGTGAAGTAGGAGATTGCCACATCATAGCGTGGGCGGTTCCACCAAGATTAGATCCAGGTCTATCCCACCGAGTAGCAGAAGTGGTAAAGACACATACTCCAGGACATTGGAGAGACCCAGCGGATGAGAAACTGCCCCCGACGTAGATATCAGTAGTACCGGGTCGAACAGCAATAGCTTTGACAGCTGCATTGGTGCCTGAGAGCGCTGGTGGTTGGGTGCCGAAGGCTGAGGTCTTCAAGTTATACGAGAACAAACCATTCACATCTGCGTCATTGACGTTTCCACTGAGGAATCCACCAGCCCAGAGAGTATCATCCATAATTGCAAGAGCTAGAATAGTGGAGTCATTGTTTATCTGACTGCCAACACCAGTGACCGTATCGGCGTTTGAGTTATTGATGAACAGCAGGTTGTTGATATCTGATCCGCTGGTACCTGTTGCAGTGAAATGACCACCCAGAATTGTGATATTACTTGTTCCATTCTCGTAGAAAAGACCAGTGACGACACCAGTAACATTTTGAATAGCACCTGCAGTTGCCCTCTTGGTGAATGAACTTGGTGATCCCAAAGCATTTCGCTTTATTGCCACAGGAAATGTACTCAAAGAAGCTGTTCCTGACGGGGAAGAAAGTTGCACGACTCCGTTGGAGTTAAATTGGGATGACGAGAGAAACCCAGCAAACAGAGAGCCACCATCAGGAAGGTCAAGAGCAGCCATAAGTTTTCCTGTTACACTAGTCGATGCTTTCACATTTTGGAGCCAGTTGTTTTGAGATGGAATCCAGACAGCAAACCCAGAAACTGCTATAGCAGGATTGCCTCCAAATCCGATTATCTGGCTGAAGTCACCTGTGACTGTTATAACAGTCTCAGTAACATTTTCTGTGACATTGAGTGAAATTGGTACAACGTCCGTCACAGTGCCATTGACACCAGCCCCTAGTGACGCCCATGTGTTCTCTAAAGTATCGTATACAGCAACGTGACCTAAACCATTCACATTGTTGGCATTTGTGTTTGTAAAATTTCCACCAACATATAAGGACGATCCGTTCACAAAAGCCGTTAGGACCTCTCCATTCAAGCTACCTCCAGCTAGGGCTGTTGCACCAGAGTCTGTGATTGCGAGAATATTTTGAAAAGCATCAGTGGAAAAGTTGCCACCCACAAACGTTGTGGTGTCAGATGTTGCCAACGTGTTTACCCCTGAACCCACTCCAATACTGATTCCTGCTTTATCAAAGGTTGAATTGGCGAAATCAGAAGCATCGATCATAGCTTTGGTTGGGTCAAATTCAAATATATTGTTGAGCCCTCCAGTGGATGGAGATGTCAGAGCGAAGCTGACTCGTTGTGCGACAACTTTGAGATTGGGGTTGTTTTGATCCTCGCTAGGCGAGAGAGTGATAGAAGCTTGGAAGGAACTGCTACCAGCTTCAATATAGCCGAAAAATATCTGATCATACTTGTCGAACAGGTTTGTTTGGAAAATCTCAGTGTTAAACTTTGAGTTGGTATCGCCAGTAGACATTATACCGCTGACGTTAACACGACCGCGTGAGGAACAGCTATCATCCTGGTTGCATCCGGGTGTGTAGATGTTGACTGAGTAATTTCCAGATTGCTTGATATCAGGCTTAAATATGACAGTCGCTTCCGTAGATGTGCCAACAGCGGCAGTGAGATATTCAGACGCACTTGCTCCAGATGGCGTGACGGCCCAAGGACCAGTAGCGCTCGCACTTGAAGCAATTTGAACACCAGCACAAGTTGGTTCATTGAATTTGTTGATAGCATAAGAGTAGATTTCATCTTCGAAAAATTCAATACCGTTGAGACCTCCTCCTTTGCCGTAAAAAGCGGATATATCAATTTGGAAACCGTTCATGCCAATGACATTTACAAAATGAAAATCTTGGAACTTGAGAGTGCTGTTGTCACTCAGTGGACATTCAGAGGAACAAGAAGCGTTTTGTCCAGTGGCAGGATCAATATAGGTGAAGTTCAAGATGCCGTTGATCGGTTGAGCTGTGAATCTCCATGTCTTTGTGCCTCGTCCATCCAGATGGGTGTTATAGAGGCGTAATTTAGTTGGTTGAAATCCAAACCCAAAGCTGGCTTTCCAGAAGCCTTGGGCATTATCTGCCAGAAGCCATGTATTATCTGGTCCATCTGTCCCACTGGTTTTGCAAACGATGTTTCGTGGATCGCTGAGGCCTGTAGTGGCAGTTGATGCGACAGCAGTGATATCAGCTCCAGAAATGTTGATAATCTGTTGATCTGGGTTCTTTGGTGTAGTTGTGTTTCCTAGTCCAGTGAAAGATCCTCCAAATATAATATGTCCATTAGAAGCCTTGGAAATTGATGTGACTGGACCATTAAAGCCTTTAAAGGGGAGCTCATTCCAGCCTTGACCATTGACCCATACCATAGCATTTGACGAGTTTGCACCTTTGAAAGCACCTCCAACGTAGACCCTATCTGAAGACGAATCACAAAGTAACGCGGTAACTTTTCCAGAAAGTCCAGTAAGAGGTGTAATGGTGGAAGTATTTGGGTCGTACATCGCAGCGCCAGGTGAATTTTTGCCCCCCAGACTGGTGAAATCGCCCCCTACCACCACTCCTGCCAAAGTTCCACTCTTTAAAACAAACGAGCACATCACCTCTATCGTCGCATCCGAGGCCGCCAGCTGATCAAAGGCGCCATTGGGAAACCTCGTCAGTATGGATGAACTGCGATTAGCGCCGAGGGAATCCTGGCTCTGCCCTTCAAATTGATACAGTGAAATACTGTCAAAGTCTCCAGCCAACCCAACGCGTCCTAATTTCGATAGATCGAGGTTGTCTGAGGGTATTGACTTGAAAGTTATGGCATGCCCTAATGGTGTGATACATGCAAGTAGAAGTCCATGTCGTAATAACAGCGGCAGGTCCCCCACTGAGCTCCACCATGATGAGAGTCTCATTGCTGTCTTCCACTGTTGTCCTCCTTGCTTTACGATACTCAATCGCCGTTGAGCGTATCGCTCGACTTCACCTGGGAGATTCGCAACAACAGAACGCAGCACTATTCCATAACCCTCCTGCAATTAATTGATTCGATGAGGTACTGCTGCGTGCGATCGCGCGTCTGTATGGTCTCGTCCTCTATATCCGGTGAGGTGGTGATTTGTCGTGGTGAGGCTGCGCGAAAAATTGAATCCGTTCTTTCGCTAGTCGGATTGTGGTCACGAAAGCCCAGGGTCCTGGATCCTCGGCGGCGGCGGAATAGCCTCTCGAGCGGAAGCAAATTTTGAGATGGAGGATCTGTGAATGTGATTCAATTATTAGAGTTGTTATTGTGATGCCGACAACAGGATTATCGCGCTGAAAACCCGACAGCGCAAACAAGTACAAAGATTTGGAGTTGTCGTACGGGGCCTAATCTTGGTGGCTGTGAAGAAATCTGTATCGTATTCACTGGCCGCGTCGTTGTCTGATTAGGGGTGTCGTTGTCTGATTAAATTGTTTCAAGTATGGAGATGGATTGTGTATGTACGGACGAAGAGGCGATGAGAGGAATTTGTTTGTAGGGTCGGTAGAGGAGGATGAGAACAAAAGGATTGAAAGAGTGTGTGGTCGTCGCTTCAACCTGCACGACTGGTTAGAGATGACGATCTTGGATGTGGAAGTGAGGTGGAAGCCGACGGGCCAGCGACCACACCAACATTGACTGCTAGACTCGGGTACTGTTGCACAGTACCTTAGCCCAGGGGGATTTCGGGCTGTGGCTTTGGCTTTGGCTTTGGGGGGTATATGTGACCACGGCTAAGAGCCTAAGAGGCTAAGAGCGCAAAACATACCAAGAGTAAACACTGTCCTGATCTGCTCCAAGTAATGAGTGACGGTGCAACGAGTTGCAGGAATTGATGGACGAGTCGACGACGGTGTTTCTGCTTCCCAGGTTCAGGAGAGAAAGAAGATTTGACAGAAATGGTAGATCAGATTGTACAGCGGCACAGGACCACGAGTACACCACTCATCTCCTTTTCCCCGTTTTTTTCTGTTCGCTGCACCGGGGGTTCCTGACTGAGGGTTTTCTGAAGGCCTGGGATTGGCTGGTGAGCCCAGGTACCGACGGTGCAGTGTCACTCCTGATACGAGGTCCTACCTGCACCTCCACGTCGCAAAATAATGGAAAACTGAGAATCCAGAAATTTGCTGTGGCAACAATCGATATAATGAGGCCAAAAGGAATCAATTGTTTTGTTTTGCTGCGCCCTGGAATTTCTACTCAGACATCTCGTCATCTCGTCACTCAAACCATTGGTAAACATGGGCTTGAGATCCTGGGCTGGTATCCCCGGCAATGGTTGGCATTCTATTAAAAGTCATTGGCCAATGAAATCACGCCTTCCACCGTGCAACTCAAACACGTAAGAAACCATAGCAGTCGGATTGGCAGCAGCCCTGGGCGCATAAATACAATGCTCGCCGATAACGTGGAAAATCTTCAGCATGCGCGGCATCAGCGAACACCGTATTTGGCTGCTATTATGCGACCAGATGGAAGAGCTTGCAAGAAGAATACCAGGTTGAAGAAAGACTTGTCATATTCTATACCGGTAGTCTTTGCTATCACTGGAAGCAAGAGTTCTGACGAACATGATGTGCTGGCTTTGCCGTGGTCAGGTCCTGGAGTCGAGGGGTGGTGGGCTGTTTGATGTACTGGAGATGCAAATCGAGTCTGCAAATCAAAGTCCCCATCGGAGAAATACCTCGCAGTAGCTCATGGGGCATCTCCTGAGAGCAGCAAATAACGTCAAACTCGTCTCAAGAAAGTCTCCGAAAAGAAAAAAAAAGCAGGTCTTGATATACCCGAGCTAGATCAAGCAAATAAATACGGTATCAGTGGAAGATCAAACTATTGACAATACGACAAACATGACGAATCATCGCAAACTTTCCTCTGCATTGTGGGTATCATCTAAAATCTTTACTACCACCTTTTCATTATTGGACTGGTTTGGCAGTCCTCGTCTTGAAATCTCGCGGGCTCTCATAATTCGTCTGGTCCCCTGCCCACATTCCCACTTTCTTTCTTTTGGCGACCTTCTCTGCCTGCCGGTATTTTTCCTCGAATTCTCCAAACTCGGCACCCGTGTTAGCTTCATAGACTGTTGCATAACCCGCCTTGAGCATTTCTAATCCAACGTCTTGATATCGGCAAGTGAGGCCCTTCCGAACCCAGACCGTAGCAACCACACGATCGTACTGATCTCGTCTGTAAATGTATGCTTTTACTCGACGATTGAGTATATAATCCCGGAGCCACTGAAGTGCTTCCTTGGAATGTGGTTGGGAAGAGTTGCCAAAGTGAGCCCCTTCGGGCGCGTCAATACCCGCTATTCGAGTTCGTATCTGTCAATATTAGCACCAGAAACCCCGTCAAACTTAATTTAGGATGTTTACTGTTCTGTCCCTCAATTTGATCTTCTTGACAGGTACCTTCCTTCCCGGAAGCCAACCCCATCCTGCTAACCGTCCACCCGGCGTGTGGAAAAGATGGAAGTTATCTGCATCGCCAACACTCGTCACTGTCCCAAATAACCTTCGTTTTCGATAGAACTCAGGTCGAATATGTGCGACGGTCGGGATGCGACGTATGTAATTGCGTTGAAAGCGTACAGCGAACAACAATGTGGAGGTAAGGATGATGGTTGAGGCAATTGTCCTAGGATCTTTGTAATGTTCCCAGTCGTACCAGCTCCAGTCGGTCACATTTCTGCTGTCCTTCCGCTTTCCATATTGGCTCTTGCTTTTGTCATCGGGATCTGAGGACCATGGCCATCGCATTGTGTTGTGGTTGAGAGCAGACGTGGGGGAACGATTTGGATCGCCCGCGTTATCGAGTATCAGTTACAGGGATTGTTGGGATGGCAGCGGAACAAAAGCGGCAATTACAGCTCTCAGTGTTTCGGTCTTTTCAGGAATTATTTTAATGATTTGTCAAAAATGTAAGTTATCTTAGACAAATAGACTGTCAAGAGGTAATTCTTGATGCACATTTGTGAAAAGATCCCTTTTATAAATTTATTAAGCTTATATATTTACATCTTGGTGCCCTCAAAGTTTTCGTCTCTTTGCTCTGCCAGCCCGTGGACTGTCTTGCGCAAGTTCTTTCGTTTTCTCCTCGTCTACTTCGTCCTTGATCACGTCCACTTGGTACTCTCTTTTCAAGACTGTTTTAAGGTCTAGGATCGTCTCGCCCTCTTCTTTAACCTTGATCTCGTCAACCTTAATTTCGACCTTTGTCGCCACTTTATCAGAAAATGTTTTCAGATCCGCGGCGAAGAGTACTGAATGAGCCCATCCTGCCTCAATGCCCCAAAGTTGTCTAAAATGATCGCCAACAGCATCGTAAGTTGCTTTGGTAAGGCTCCTGTGTTTTCCTTTACCAAACTTGTAATCCCGTTGAGCGAATTGCCAAACATGGGTATCCACGGGCACAGATTCGCCCCATCCAAGGCCCATCAAACAAACACAATCTGCGACCTTTGGACCGACACCTTGGAGATTAAGAAGTTCTTCATGGGCTCGACGGTATCCCTCTCGACCACCAGGGGGTAGCTTTTGATCAGGAAAATCATCGTTATTGCATAAGCTTTGCAACCAACCTTCAGGTTTTTCTTTTGCGACTATCGTTGCAGTCCTGGCGATGTAGCGAGCTCGATATCCAAAGCCAAGTTCTCGAAGATGGCTTTCGACTGTTGGCCCCGTGAGCGATTCTGGTGTAGGAAAGTCATGGAAAGGCTGAGAGTTCACGTGCCCAATGAGCGGACCGTAATGTAAACAAAGATTGTGAACCTGTACAGTAATTAGAGATGAGACTTCGGAGCAAAACTGAACAATCCTCGGTGAGATGCAAGTATTTGACTATTTTCCAGTTGTAGAACAGTCCGCCATACTTGCGCTCGATGCCTCAAAAATTGAAGAGTGACGCGGAGGATGAAAGCAGAGCAAAACACTTACCATCTGTGAAATCCTGACAATATTGTTATTGCTGCTACAAATAAATCCAATGAGGGCTTCCCAGGCGTCCTGCTTCAATATTCGAATACCTGTAAATCTAGGAGCCCTCTTTTTGAAATTCGGGTCGACTGATGACCATTGTTCATAAAGAGCGGAAAGATTTGGCTCCAGGTTGAGATAGTGTTTGAGGAGACGCTCAGTCTCTTCAAGCTCGTTCTGAACATCAATTCCGGGTTTAGTGAGTTGAGCTTGTTGATCTAAAGAAGATGAAATGTTTGGTCTCATCGATCGATACTGAAGGCCAGATTCATCTTGTTTTAAACTGAGGATTTGTCCATGAAGAGTACAGGTCCTGTGATATAATTTAGCCCCTTTCTTGACGATAGACAATAGAGCCAGGCACGTACCATCCCTCATTCTCCAGCTTTCTCCATCGGAAAGATTGACCACATCTCAATGTGGTATCTATGCAAAGTTCTTTGAGGCTTATTGGGAGCTTCCGCCACTCTGATATTCGCAAGTTTGTCATCGTGGGATACCAATTTAATGTGTGTCCATAAGGTTGAAGTTCCCGAGTCGAGGCCCCCTCGCCGCCTCTTCACCTGATGGTTCTTGGCGCTCGGCTGGCAGGGGTCAGTTGAATTTGTAGCTTCCCTTAGCGCCAAATCCAAATGCACGAAACGGTTTTCCAAATCCAGAGGCTCGTCGCAACTACGAGTTGGACAATCGCATCATCTTACTGCTACCAGCAAACTGTATTGTTTTCAGTTAAACAATCGCTCTCGCATCATAATCATGAACGGCGACAGCTATTCATCTAGAGGCATGGCACCCTCATCGACAAAACCCAGGCAACAACGTGGAGCTGCAGCTGACAATGAAGCATCAACAGATACCGGTCGCCATGGTTCTTCTAGAGACCACCCAGTACGTTCCCCTCGATATTCCACAGGCCAGCTCCAGCTAATTCCCGCCAGTCTCGTGATGACAGACGTGGAGATAGAGGAGACAGAGGTGATCGCGACCGCCGTCGCTCTCGGTCCCCAGGCCATCGGGGCTCCCGTCCATCTCGCCGCGAAGGTGATGTAGATTCATACTCGACCAGTCGCGATTACCGAGAACGAGAGCGCGAGGATAGATATTCTGGCAGAGACCGTCGGGGTGGTGGAGAGAGAGAATGGGACCGTGATCGCGGCTCTTCTAGACGCGACGCACGACGAGACGATGACGATAGACCGCCCCCGAGAGGAGGAAGAGACAGAGATTTGTTTGACGACAGAAGAAATGGTGGCGGCAGACGTGGAGATAGAGGCGATCGTGATGGTGGTTTTGGGGGAGGACCAGGACGAGATCGCAAGAAGAGCGCAACCCCACCACCAAAGAAGAAGGAGCCCACACCAGACTTGACAGACGTCGTGTCAGTCCTCGAGCGTCGGAGAAGATTAACGCAGTGGGATATCAAGCCACAAGGTTATGAGAATGTAACTGCAGAACAAGCAAAGCTCTCTGGCATGTTTCCATTACCAGGCGCACCAAGACAACAACCTATGGACCCAAGCAAGCTGCAAGCTTTCATGGCGCAACCAAGTGGCTCAGCCACCAATGCTGCTTTGAAGCCTTCTAACTCTCGTCAAGCCAAGCGCCTGCTTGTGCATAATCTACCTTCATCTAACGTTAGCGAGGAGACCATTGTAGGGTTCTTCAACCTGCAACTGAATGGACTCAATGTCATTGAAGGGTCCGATCCCTGCATCTCTGCACAGATCTCGAAAGATAAGTCGTTTGCCTTACTCGAATTCAAGACCCCTTCAGATGCAACTGTTGCATTGGCGCTTGACGGAATAACTATGGAGGATGGCGACTATGTCAAAAAGGAGCAACCCAAAGGCGACACCAAAGGGCTTTCTATCCGTCGACCTAAGGATTATATCGTGCCGGCAGTTGCTGACGAGACTCCTCTAGAGCCCGGCGTGGTCTCGAATGTTGTTGTGGACACACAAAACAAGATTTGCATCTCCAATATTCCATTGTATTTGACCGATGAGCAAGTCACCGAGCTCTTGGTTTCTTTCGGAGAGCTGAAGGCTTTTGTTTTGGTGAAAGATAGTAGCACCGAGGAATCTCGCGTAAGTCTCATTGAAATATTCAAGAGACTTCTCAACTAATTGTCTATAGGGTATTGCATTCTGTGAGTATGCTGAGGCAGCAGTGACAACCGACATTGCCGTTGAGGGATTGAATGGAATGGAATTGGGTGACAAGCACCTCAAAGTACAACGAGCTAGTATTGGAAACACACAGGTTTCTGGACTTGAGATGGGTGTCAACGCAATGTCCATGCTTGCGGGTACCACATCTCAAGACTTGGAGGAAGGCCGTGTCTTGCAATTACTAAACATGGTGACCCCCGAGGAGCTGATTGATAATGAAGATTACGAAGGTAAACGGTCCTGATCGACGAAACCACATTTTGTGCTAACACGACCCCTAGAAATTTGCGAAGACGTAAAAGAAGAATGTGAGAAGTATGGCAAGGTTCTCGATATGAAAGTTCCTCGTCCTACTGGTGGCAGCAGACAATCGAATGGAGTCGGCAAAATATTCGTCAAATTCGATGGCCCAGAATCCGCTGGCAAGGCACTCCGAGCTCTGGCTGGACGAAAGTTTGCTGATCGTACCGTTGTAACGACATATTTTTCAGAAGTAAGCTTTAAACGTCCCTTTGAAGCCATAACTAACATGTTTAGGAAAATTTCGAAGTTGGAGCATGGTAATGTTCGAAGGTCATTTATTTTGGTCATTGAAAATGTGTCCGCAAAACCTTGCGACAGACAACTCATACTCACAAAACGAAGGACTGTAGTCTGAAATGCTCCTTCATACTTACGACCTCTGTAATTCTAGTTATCGTCCTAAAAGCAGCGCAGGCACCGGAGTTAATTTCAAAGTCATTAACAAGAAACAAGATTGACAGGGTTTTCTTTAGAATTTAGTCCACTGCGAGACAGAATACGTGCAGCTAATCGTTTCCCGGCTCATTTGTAGTATAATTTATGGCATTAGCGTTGTTAAGGGCATCTAACATAAAGTGTAAATTAAAACTGTGAGAATATTGTCATGATAGTACAATAGAATTTTGGTCTATCACTAGCTTACTAGCCGCTTTGTAACAGTACTTAAATTGAGCTGATGAAACAATTCACTTGTCCAATTGAGACAGTACTGTAAGCACGTTTTCACGTGTTCTCGCGTGTGCTGATTAAATGTCTGACCTCGGAAGAACATTAATGACGCGACTCGATCTTCAGGCAACATCAATCAGCCGTCTGCCCCGTTGGACATTGCCTTTGAGTTTCACAAATACACACTGGGCGATGCGATGCTTATACCTCATCCCCCTTCAACAAATTTCCACGACGAGCTAAGGTCGCCACCTGCGAAACGGCTTAAGACCAGTGAGAGCACCGATGGTGACCTCCTCTCAGGAGACGACTCGATTGTACGAACACCCAACAGCTATCGAGATGAGATTCCTGATTCTGAAGATGATTCTGCAAATTCCGAGAATGGGGACTCCAGAAAAACGTCTTCAAAACCCACGGAACTGGAGAGTACTTTGTCACCTGTGAAAACCGATAAGGAAGCGATACAGGAATACGAGGCTATGAGGGCCGCCGATGACTCTAATGAAGCTCTTAGTTACCGACTGAAGGACCGTAGTTGGACGAGGGGGAAAAGTTCCATTTATGTTGATGCGTTCAATCTAGCGCTTGAAACTGTTCTCGAGGATGAGGGACATCTATTTGATAAGAAGGAGACCGAGGTTTTTGAACAATGGAGGAATCTTGGCTACGAAGCTCAGTATCTGTAAGTTGTTACGCTGGTAACTCTTGTCATAATTTTTATACCACTTCTTTCTTGCACAAGGTCTCCTCATTCAAGACTTGTGGTTAGACGCAAAAGTTATATTGTCTTTCTTTCAAATATCTTACACTACTTCTTCTTGTAGTAAGCCCGAATTATGTTTTCTAACAGCACTATAGCTATGTTCGCTTATTTCTGCGGAAGACGTCTGTATGGCATCGAATCAGTAAGCTAGGCTACTATGGCGATATTTCAGATCTTCCCATGGCGGTAGAGATTCTTCAAAGGCCCCGTGCCTTGCCAGATTCATCTGCTGAAGCTCAGATCAATCCAGCGGAGCTCAACCCACCAGAAGGTACTCGGCTCGATTCGGACTTCACATTCGCCGATTCCTCTGACAACTCGATTGCTTCACTTCAAGAAGCTTCCTCGTTACTTACTCTCGAGGAACTCAAAGTGATTGCAAAAGAAGCCAAAATAAAAGGCAAGAATAAAACAGAGCTTCTTCAGGCACTTCACAATATGAGTCGGCGACAGAGTGGTTTAGGCTGGGTTGGTCTCAAAAGATCTGAGAGTGAGCTAACCAATGTTTCGGAATCTGGTGACAATGATACAGATACTGAAGACAGCGCGAAATCCGATAAAAACAGAGATGGTCATTTCTTGCGCAAGATAATGGCATCCACTGGGCCTTGTATTCGACTCTCTGCGCCAACTTTAAACCTGTTTGGGCGAGTTCATCTAGTCTTCTATAGATCAACTGAATGGTCAGAAAAGTCCCTGACTACCATCATTCTGGCTCGAATATCGCGCCGTGTCTTTCCGGATTATATTGTCTCAAGGTCTGCCAATATCTTCTCCACAAGATCTGATCTTTTGGAATTTGAAGCTGCTCTGAGGGCACAATCCCGGGTAGATAAAATCCTTGAAATGAATGGCAATCCAGGCAAGAAGGGCTTGGAAGAAGTGCTTGCCATCTTTGATGCCGTTTATCCTCGGTGGAAGGTCCTTCTTGCCGAAGAACAACGTAAAGAGGATCGTGTATATGAGACTGGCGAGGGAGCATACCTTCGTCGATTCTCACCTGCTTGGGTATACACGCGTATCATACATAAAGGGACCTATGTCCTCGGGCGCTTTAAGATCTACGCCCGAGAATACGACGTTCTGAGCGAGCTTTTGAATCAACATCTCTTTCATGCTGCCCGGCGAGGATCATGGTATCAGCGCAAGGCGTTATTGGAAGAACATTACATGTATGCTATTCAACCACCAGCAGACATATCAGATCCCGAGAAACAAAAGCGTCATTGGAAGCGGGTATCATTACACACTTGCGAGCAGGGACTTCAGGATAATGATTGCCATATGATTTACCATTACGATCTCCAAAAACGAATCAAGAAGATTGAAAGGAATATCAGAATTCCAATGAGGGAACAGCATGACTTCGACCATGTTTTACTTGCCAAACCTCTTGAGGTAACCGTGGAGGGAATTCAGATCAAGAAGAATTATCCACCAACATTAAAGCGTCAGATGAGTGGTCAGCCGGCAGTTGAGGAAAAGCAACGCAGTACAAAAACGATCTGGGTAGATGAAGCTGAAGGTGGTGGAGAGTGTAGTGTTGAAGCCATGTGCCTTTCGGATTACCGGTCCAGAGGGTTCAAGGGATATCACGCAGAAGGGGGAATCATACGTACTCTCTTTGCATACCTCTTCTTCGATGTCCTATTCGTCTACATACCAAATGTCTTTCAAACAGCCTTTCAAACCTGCCCGCTTGATCTACACACCGACGCATTCTATCCCTCCCGGGCTTCCGAGATCAATCACCGGCTCGTTGAGATTTTCAACGGCGATGCTGCCTCTATCATTCGCTCTGTCGATTCTCGGGAGCGTGAAAAGGGCACGTGTGTCATTGGACTTCGTTGGAAATTCGAACTCGATGATCTTCTTGAGATTGTAGAGTGTTTTGGTGGGGAAGCCCTGGCGACGGTTTGTAAGGTTATGGCGCAAGAGTATAGAGTCCGAGGAGGCGGGATTCCGGATCTCTTTCTTTGGAATACGGAGACGAAGGAGGTCCGGTTCGTGGAGGTGAAGAGTGAAAATGATAGGTTGAGTGATACGCAGAGGCTGTGGATTCATGTTCTTACTGGTGCTGGTGTGAAGGTGGAATTATGCAATGCGGTGGCGAAGGAGGTGAGAGTTATTGATGTTTGAGAGGGAAAGAAGATGACCTAACACATGTACTTTGTGAGCGTGTAACGTCTTTGGTCTAGATTCTACTAGTGTCTTATTCCAGCATAAGAAATGTTCATCCTCGGATTTGTTGACGCCGTATCTTCTCCATGGTCTTTGATTCCATAATTTTGTATTGATCGTTTTAGCTTATCATTGGCGGTTACCAGAGCACACGTCGATCAGGAGCAAATTGGGTCTTAATCCGACCATTATATCATGTAGTCTTACAACTTGGGTTAAAGATAGCCCGACTTCTGCTCGAGAATTCAGAGAAGATATTCCATCAAACGGAAACTCCATCCCAACTCACCCAACTACAATATGAGCATATATTCAATCACTTCACTTTGTTACTTTGTAGCAAACAACACTTTTGGGAGCAGATCAACAGAAAAATCGAGGTCGGCGGTGAAAGTACCTCATACGCTTTGGATATAGATTATATATATAATTCCAGCCCCTTTGCAAAACAAGCCATCAAAGTATCGATCGCCCCCAAATTACCTAACGCTTAAAACAAAATGCGATAAAATAACATGTATTCTTCGCTATTCAGGCTTTGCGGGATTTTAGCATCGAATTCCTCTTCATACTGGTGGTAAATTCTCGTTGAAGCCATTATTCAGTCCTATTTGGTTCTAATGGTAATGAGAAATGGTAGGCAGTTATATATCATGCCACCTATTGCATTCCATAACACTAATCCACGAAGTAGGATCCAGCTCTTTAGAGAATGTCATCCAGAGAAGGGAATATACAGTAATTTCAATCCTCTGCTCGGCCGTTCACATCGTCTTACGCCCACAATTTAATGAATCAAAACCGCCGGGTTATTTCTGGTGAAACATCCCCTTTAGGAAGATATAGAATTTGAATAATAAGGCATCGAGTATTAAGGAACTTCCTACGTCTACTTTAGTATAAGAAGCTATCTCCAGGCCCCAAGCCCCAAGCCTTTTACTACACAAGTACACAAGACTCACACCCAGAACTGAAAATAACTTGGCTCATTTGGTCAAGCAAACCCAAGCGTCAAGTTTGTGTTTTGTTGGCGATATATAAAGGCAGCATTTGTTTCTACCTATCAGCGGTCTCTCCGAAACTAACATCACTAACATCTAATCTAAATCGGTGGCTCTATATAAGCACATGCTATTATCATACAAGTCTAAACATAAGTCCAAATGAGTGTTCAGACCGGTTCCATCATGTACCTTGCCCATATATAAGTATTTATACTAAATCCAAAGCAATACGATGTATCCCATCCCAAACAAATAAAAATGTCCGTTCCATATCCCGAAACAAGTGCAATGCAAAGCGAGTCTATTCCTCCACGTCTTTCCAAGTCCTCCACGTGTTATCGTTCCCCTGGGGTCGAAAGGGTGAAAACCGAAGCCTCTCATATCTGAATATCGTACCTGACAAGTGAAAGGCGAGTTTGTCAAGGGGCGTGCTTTGTAGGGTATCTACTGGCTCGGTCTATACTCTGATTGTGTCGACAAAGAGAAATGTCGGGAAGCGAGAGTTGTCTTGGCAAGGTGTTTTGGTACTTCGAGGTTGGTGGAAAGATCTAAAGAGTCACATGCTTCGCAAGGTGGAAGTCGGTATAGCGTACGTGGTGTATAGTCCATTATCGGGTCCTACTGTGCTGGCTTGACTGTATGTATAGTACAGCTTGTACCGAGTTAACTTGTTTTTTTATTATTCGTGGACTTCGCTGAATTTCAGAGGCTCGTACCACTTACGCGGCTGGTTCTTATACCCGTTCTTGTTCTGAGCTTTCTGACAACTGTTTTATCATGCAATCTAACTTATCGAGTTTAAGTTCCTAACTGTACTAAGCGCTCGAAGTGAGCGTGTATTGCGAGAAAGCCGCCCGTACTGGGACTATAGCGACTAACCAAAAACGGAGGATAGATCTTGCATTGAATTTAGCAGCTGAGCCGGTCATTTACGAGGCAACAAAGGCTGCAGTAGAAGCTGATTTTCCACCGTATCTACCTACTCTTAAGTAATATAACAAGTGGAAATCACAAATTAAACTCCTAGTGTACTCTCTGGTCTCACTTCAAGAGTGTGTCCGCTACCCGCCCACGCTTGGGTATTCAAGTTGGTGCTCCAACATCGCGACTTCATTAAAGATCCGTCCGTGATAATTTCGGACATAAGGTGCGACGCTCTTTGCTGCAGCCATGAATCTGGGTATCTGGGTCTTGATGGTCTGAGGCTTACGCACAGAGGGCGAGACTTCAGATCGCATCAAATCAAATCAAGTCAAGACACGCAATACTGAGCGTCCTAAGTGTCGTAGATCGTCTTGTCTCGTCGATCGCGATGAAATTATAATATAAGTTACTGGAATTGTATTTTAGCTCTCTTACCTAGTAATCTATAAATCTCGAGTAATATAATAAATCGAGTATCTATAATAGAGGAATGTTATAATAACTCTTTATATAACATAAAATACCTTCTTACTTTCTATATCCTATAAAAGTTTTTTACCCTACCCTTTTAAATATAATAAAACACTTATTTAAATATACTTAAACTAAAAAACTACGGCTTAATAAAGATCCCAACCTATTCGGAAAGCTATTTAACTAATTCTATCATTTAATCCTTGTAAACGAATTTTCTTATGAAAGAAATATATACTATAATAACAGTAACTATAAAAACCTACCAACTCAAGTAACTAAACCTCTAACTATAACCACTACTATAATGACACTAAAACTAATACTACCACACCTATCTCTAACGACTTGGTACAAGTATTATACTCCTTATATTCTCCTCACATTCTCCTCTTCTCCTCTCCTCCCTCTCCACACCCTCCAATCCCCAATCTCCAAAACCCCCCTTCTTAAATTCACTCCCCAAGACTTCCTTTACCTTACTTCCCTTTCCATCACTCTATTATACCTTCTATCATACGTATACGGGATATCCTTTTGCTAGATCTAGGTTCAGCAATCACATATCATCCCCTCCCCTCCCTCCCTAAAAAAAGACAAAAACACATCACACACCCTCCCCCAAAACAAAACAAAACAAAATTCCCATTCACCTTCCCGTTCTTCCCCCACTTCTCCCACTTCTCCCACTTCTCCCCATCATAACTCATCCATAATCCAAATCTCCACTCTTTAATTGATTAAAAAAATAAAAAAAACGGTCCTCATAGAAGCTATAGCTATAAGGTGAATTTCATTGAATTGAATAAATATTCAAGTGCACCTATCAACTCAATCAACTCAATCAACTCAATCAAGTCCATCTACCTCCGTAAAACGTCGCAAGCTGGTGCAGCTGATTCTCGGTTAAATCTTTCTTCCCATCAGGGCACCAGGGGTAAATTATCTTGGCAAACACTACTAACTAACCACTCCCCACTACATGTCCTACATCTACTATACCACCCACGTACCCTCCCTCCCTACCTTTCAAATCCTTTCGCTTCTTAATACTCGAGTACATCAAGGTCTTCTTATTACACTTATATATATATATATATATATAGATATCTGTTACTGAAACTTATTCAGTCAAGTAGGTAATATAAAGACCTATATATACTACCGAGGTAATAACCCAAGCAAGTGTAGCCAAGTCCCTACGTCCTTATAGATACCATACATAGTACGCTAGTCCTAAAGGAGCGGAGAACGTTAGTCCCGGAGGAGTAGCTACGCTCCGAGCTAGCTAATAACCATTCAATATTATAAACCGACAATATCAAAACATCTACAGCGAATACACCCGTCACAAAAATAGACGTTATTCATTTGTAAGGTTTCACAATTTTTTTGTTCTCTCGGAAATTTATCTAGAAAGAAAAACCAGGAATAAAAGCCCAAAGGTACCAAATTGCTGACTAGCAGTAAAGAGACCATTCGATCTTCATGCTCACTCCAGCGTAAATAATTCGCCATCCTTCCCTTCCATTCATTCATTAACGTAAACCCCACCGACTCCCGCATCAGGGCAAGCTAATTTGAGTAGAAGCTCCTACTCCAATTGCGCGATAAAAAACACTGCGTTAACCCATCCAAACCTGAATATAAAAGAGTTGCAAATTAATAGTATTGGCGGATGAGTGGATTATCCTGCTTGGTGTTGAAAAGCTTGCCTTGTCCTGG
This sequence comes from Hymenoscyphus albidus, assembly GCA_911693285.1. NCBI lineage: Eukaryota > Fungi > Ascomycota > Leotiomycetes > Helotiales > Helotiaceae > Hymenoscyphus > Hymenoscyphus albidus. The sequence continues at coordinate 14,074 of CAJVRM010000104.1, read as the reverse complement.
TGGACAATTTGGTACTGTTCTCGTAACATGGACCAAGTAGATAATAAAAAGAGATGTCGAAAACCCATTGTGTTACGTTTTCGAGTTGACAAGGTTACTGCGACCATCTTGCTTGCGAGGTCGAGGTGGAGGAATCTGAGCGGGATAAACCGTTATTATATTCACCAAACTGTGGCTGTTGGAAGGTAAAATTAGCTGCCGTGAAAGTTCTGGGAGGTGATGAGGAAGTTCCTGGTGAAGAACTTCGTGGCTCGCCAGTCGCTAGATTTCCCATAATCCATCCATCGTCAACCATGCCCAAAGAGTCTCTTCCGCTCATGTCACGAGTTCGATGGGATCTCGTACTTTCGCCTGATCCCATTGCGATAGGAGGCGAAGGTTCCTCGGTGGGAGATGAGAAACTGCTCGATGGTCGGTTTCGCGGTGGAGTGGTTGCTGTACTGGTGGCGAGAACCTCGCTGGCACTAGTTTGTCGGGCCATAACAAGCGCAGCAGATGCTCTTTGGGGATTGCTCGTAGCAGGGATGGTTGCCGATGAGCTGTGACCTTGAGTCTGGTTACGCTGTTGGCTGTTTGGGTGGTTCATGGAGAGCGTGAGGAATCGCGAGGAACCAACGGACATTGGGCGTAAGGTGTGAGGTGCTCTGCTGTTCCCATTTCGTCCTCGAGACTGCTGGCGTCGTCTAGTTTCGGCGAAATCTGCTTGGGATGCTCTATTCGTAGCACTTTCGTATGCTTGGTACGCTCGATTCATCGCAAAATCGGGCTCTTCTGCTGGACGAGGCATCAAGCTGCCTGCGGACTGTCTGGAAAGCGGTTAGTGTCATTTTTCTAAGAGACGGTGTAAAATTGCGGACTCCTACCTTGCTGACATTTCCTCGCTATACTGCTGATAGCGAGGAGGAAGACCTCTGGTCGTGCGAAAAGAGGCATGTTGCATGAAATGAGCTCGGTGCGCTCTGGCAGTTTGCGAAGCCATGGCCTTGCTAAATGAAAGTTCGGCTGGCAGTTTGTCGCGGCAATACGGACAACTATCCGAATCTTCGAACCATTTCTTGATGCACAAGTCACCAAATATGTGTTTACACTATCACCTGTTAGTGCCAGAAATTCGACTCGAAATAAGAGGATGAATGATTCTTTTCACCGCTAGAACCAAAGAAATGACGGAAGGAGAAGTTGCATACTTTTGGCAAGCGAAGGGGAACCTCAGTTAGTCCTTCTGGATTGGCTATCCCAAATTCATTGTAACATATAATGCAAGCTGTGATTCGTTAAAAATGAACAAGCAGTCTTTGATGTGGTGCCTGGGTATACTTACTCTTGTCAGCAGGCTTGAGATCTTCTGCCTTGAGGGTCTCGAGCGAGGCTATGGCTGCCTTGGAAGGTATTCTCTTAGCCACAGCAGCCGCACCACGCAAGGCTGCCATGGCACGATCAGCTTCTGCACGACCCGCCGCAAGATAAATTTCGGCATCTTGGCGACGAGCCTCTGCCTCGAGTTCTCCCTCGTCTTCGTCATCAGAAGGATCCCAACCAAGCGGTCTTGCAGGTGTTTCACCCCATCTCTCACTTCTGGTTCGGTTGGCTCGAATGTAGGCTTCAATTATGATTAGCATCCAAAATGGGGGTTGAGGGTAAGATGCTTACCAGGTCTATGTTCAGGTTGACGGCTGCTGCGCATTAATTCCTCGGTTGCCAAAAAATGGGTAGTCCGGCTGGTCTGAGAGCTAGCATGCGAGGACGACGGAGTTGAGGTTTCCGTTCTCGCTGGTCTCGAACGACTGAGTTCATGCTGGAGAATTTGCTGGGCGGTCTCGCGAACGGATAATGGTTGGAGTGGATTGAAAGTTGGAGCTAGTGCTGAGGGTGTTCGCGAAGAAGTCCCTCCATTGCTTTGATTTGACGCAGCAGTGTTACTAGCAGTGTTGTTATTGTTGTTTGAGGACGAGGCTGCATGGTATGGTGGGTAGCCAAAAGTCATGGGCGAGTCGAAAGGTCGTAATTCGTTCCAAGGCGAGTTCATCATTCCACCCATCGGGCCATTGTGAAATCTCTCGCTGTTCATTTCCCAGGAGTTGGCTTGTGGAGTTTGGTGCAACTCATTATGATTCTGCCAACTGTGGAGCGGAGCATATTGTCCTCCTGTTTCCCACTGTGAAAAGGTGGGTGGCTGCCCAAAAGATGATCGAGACTGAGCATGGGAGGAGGAATTATTTGGAGGCCATGAAGTTGAATCGTGGACTGGATCGTAGTGGGGGTTCTCACGAGGGGGAGACACATTCAAATTGGGCTGGTATTGGCATTGAGGGGTAGTATTTGGCTGACGGCCTGCGTGGGTGTCTTCCATGGTGTAATCCATCTGATCCATCGTGAACAACCCCGCACCCACGGATCCTGAGATCGAAGTTGCGAAGTTGCAGTTTTGCTTCAGCCGACTCCTTCCAAATTATGCTGACTTCTTGTACGTCCGATCGAGTGTGGTCGTGATTAACTAGATTTCGAGGAAAGTGGCGGGCAGCGGCGGCACACGGGGATGAGTGGTGTGTTGGCGAGAGCCCGTGTGTTGGTGATGGACTGGGAAGGCTCGCCGACTATAATAGCGATCTCTCAAGACCACGATGGTTCGGATTGTTACGGATGGGAGAATGTCGACGCGGTGGTGAAGTTGTAAGAAGGAAGAAGGGGATGGAGTTGGGGCGAAGGAAACAGGCTGGCTGGACTGGCTCGACTGGGTAGTGGTGGTGCGGTTGGCGTTGGGCTGAGGGCCGCAGTTAAGTGGATGGGAGGGGGAGGGGGTGATGGATGGGACGGATCCCAAGTCTCAGTGGATCTGGGNTGGCTGGACTGGCTCGACTGGGTAGTGGTGGTGCGGTTGGCGTTGGGCTGAGGGCCGCAGTTAAGTGGATGGGAGGGGGAGGGGGTGATGGATGGGACGGATCCCAAGTCTCAGTGGATCTGGGAGGGGAGGGTAAGGTGTGACTTGGTGGATGAAATAGCGCAGGTTTATTTGCGGCAATCCCCCGTAAGGAAAGTCTGAGGTCGCGCACTGCTATCTGCTGCCGTACGGAATGAGTGGTTCGTTCGGCTTCCCACTCGAAATGCTGAAACTCGTGAGGGGAAAGGCAAAGAGGAGGAGAGGGGGAAGGGAGGCTCCGGCTTGCCTTTGTGAATATTAATAGATGGCGGGATAATTTGTTGTTTTTTGGGTGTGGTGAAGGAAAGGGGAAGGGGAAGTGTATCCGATATTATTGATGTGATGCACCGGAAGGTCCAGGGCGAGGCAGATTACTCTGATGGCGAAGAAGGTGCGACGAGCGAGGCCAATCTGGGTATTTCGAGGTCGTTGTGCCTGCCCGACTGAGCTTGCGAGTACTGACCTACGGGTTGGTGGAGTGCAGCGCAGTGTTGTGCTGTGCCTGGTACTCTACGTACAGGATGGTGTATCATGTACTATGTATCATGTGCGAGAATCAGAATCAGATTCAGACTCAGACTCAGACTCAGCGAGCGAGGGCCGGGTAAGCTGCAGGGCGAGAGTTGGATAGCAAGCGGAGACGGAGGCAGGGTGTAGCAGTGCAGTATTAGTAGCAGTACTAGTAGCAGTACTAGCAAGACTAGTAGCAGTACTAGTAGCAGTACTAGTAGCAGTACTAGCAAGACTAGTAGCAGTACTAGTAGCAGTACTAGTAGCAGTACTAATAGCCTCGGGTCCAACCTTGGAACTGAAGGTACTCGAGTACTCCGTACAGTAGGTACAGTTCATCTGTGAATTACGAAAATTGTGCACCTCCCAGCAGTGACAGTGGCCGTGGTTGGCAGTGGCAATAGTGGCTATACAAAATGTCTTGTCATTTTCTTTCACCCGCTGCTGCAATGCAGTCAGAGTCAGGAAGCTCTAGGTATAGTACATAGGTGCATTTCCGGAGTATACAAATTACATCACCATGGAGCGGCTACTGCTACAGCTACCATTACCTACAGCCACTACGACCTCCCTACTAGGCTAGGTACAAAACTCCTACTATCCGCAGTCCGCAGCTCGCGGAGAACCAAAGCTTATATCTTGGTGTAAGGTGTAGACGTAGGTAGACCTAGACGAGCATGACCACAATGCTTTTGGCACAATCCCCAAATACTAATAAATGGACTCGTACCAGTAGGCAGTCTCAGTCCCAGTCTCACTTCATGAAGCTCCGGATTCTTTTCTCCGTCGCACCCAGCCGGCCAGTCCTTAATATAGTCACTTTTACCAAGAACACAACCAGTTCTCATCCTTCACGTTCACATTCACCTCTCGCCGTCTCCATCTCGTCTTCTCATCATCACCTGTCGTCACCGAATAGTGGAGTTCCAAGCTCCGGCTCCAGCTGTTTTATGTGGGGACCTCTTATCGGCCTAATCGGTATCGGTATCGGTCGGCAAGGTATCCATATCGATAAGGTAGTGGATAACCCCAACTTTGAAGCAGCTGGAGATGCCGCTGCCAAAGGCCAGCGACAAGCTTGTTTTCCTGATCCGGTCTAACATTCTTCTTGGCTGAAGACTTGTGAACTGGGAATTCCGAATGCTGCTGGAAAACTCTCTGGATCAATCACAAACTTGGAACTTCTTGTCGGTGCCAGTCAATTTTTCCCATCCTAATCCCAGGACCAGTCGGAGAAAGCTACGAGACCAAGTAAGCCGAGCGAGGAACCCCTCATATCAGAGTGTTCCAGTTGTTGCTGCTTCTGCTGTGGCCAACTGGACCGGGGGTGAAAAAAGACAGTCTCAGGAAGGAGCACTCGCTGAGGGGATGGGAGGTATTATTGGGTATTGGGTGCAGGTGGGGTGCAAAGGCGAGCAGTTCTGTTTCTGGAGGAGGGGACAGGTGAAATGAATGATGAATGAGAAGCTGATGCTTTGACACTTTCCCACTTTACACACTTCACCCAACTCTTGCCTGGGTTCAGTGCAATGCAGTGTCATTCCACAACCATCCCGATTCCCGAAGCAGCATGAGCATGGGCTTTGGCTTCGGGATGGCATCTCTTCATTGGCTTTTACTGACTGGCTCCTCTCTTTTCTACACCCTCGTTTGCCGCCATTTCTCCGCGTCAGGATGAGCAGCCGCGGTTGGCTAATGAAAGCTAGTCTACTCTAGTCAATTCCAGTCTACTTAGAAGGGTAGTATTGGGCGAAATGTCCACCAACACCAACTCATACCGACCACGAATGCATCATGGCTGCCGCTACTTGGGCTTAAGCGCTGGACGTCTCGTTCGCCATACAGTCTCAGTATCCGACCATCCATTACTGAGCCGTCCGGCCATGACGGACTGGATGACTTCACTCGATACGAGAAAAAAATCTTAACTTTGCTGCTATCCGACCTTTGGTTCCATGACTCTATTGACTCTGGAGTGGAGGTGAGGTGGGGTGGGGTGAAAAAAGAGGCGCCCTCCAGGTAATTCTTTACGTCCTCGCCTGCCTTGTTGCCCGGAAATGATTCACTGCTATCATTAATCGGTTTCTCGTCACTACTTCTACCAGAGAGGCAGCCACTTTCTTTTATGTTCTATATTAAAGATTTCACGCGAAAAACAAATCACATTCCTATCGGTTTGCTTGCCTCCACTCAGTACACGCGATGGAGCGGCAGCGGCATATTGCAGTAAGTACCGGAAATACCGTCGCAAACTTCATCCAACCACAACGAGAGCTTGGAAAGGTGTGAGTTTCGACACCGGAACTTTTCTTGAGTTTCCATTTTGTTTTTTCTTATATTTTTCGCTTTATTTTCCCCTTCTCAAGCCTGATCCTCCCATGATAAGTCCGACCCCTCTTGATCTTTCTACGACGGAAAGCTTGAACCTTTAGCCACGCCCTGCTTACCATCAATCATATCCAGCCACAACTCATCGAATGAACTGTCTCCTCGCGTGCCACGTATGTTTGTGATCCGGACCTCACATACATCATGTAAAGTAAGGACGGGAAAATCTAACCTCACGTCTTATATGAATCGATTTACTCCTTTTAGGAATACCAGTCCTTGCCGTCATCGACACCCTCCATGCTCTCATGATGATGATTCGAAGCAACATACGATCGACCGACCTCTCCTCTTCGGGGACCATTCCATTCCCATTCCCATTCCACTTAATAACCATCCTTCCATACATCATCTCCATCCAAAGACGACTCGAAAAATCTATTCAATGAGAAAAAAAGCACGAAAGCAAAAAAAGAAAAACGTGTGCAAAGACTGTCTGCAGTGCCACTGCAACACCCCAAGAATATCGAAGCATCACATCACATGTTTTCCACCATCTCTTTTCCATTCCAACTTGAGCTAAGTTCAAAAAGCATGACTGCGTTGGCCGTCTTACACCCGGAGACGACTCTGCACGAAAGCCTTCACATATTCTTCTATCTTTCCTTTTTGGGTCATCTGCATGGTTATCATTCCCATACTCTACTCTACGTACCTCCGGAGATTCAAACCAGAAAATGATATTACTCTCAGTCCTAACTACGGTACTTCCTGAAAGTACTTACTCACTCCTTCCCTTCCCATTTCGCGTTCGATGTGGCGGGGTTTGAGTTTGAGACTTCGCATATTCATTTGTTTTTTCTGATTTATATTCCTTTTTATTTCACCATCGGATCTGCGTAGCTTTCAGTCTTTCTAAACATCACAACCTCCAGCCTAGTAATCCATTAATCAATTGATCATCAAGGAGCCAATCAAATTCTCCTCACTGGTACCAATACTAGTGTCGGATGTATATTTATATATATATATACATACCTCCACCGACAAACCTCAAAGTACTTGCTTAGCTCACAATAACCAAGAGCCATCCAATAACAAATAAAATCCCCACGCTCTCTATAACATTTTCCTCCGATGAATCTCGACTAGACAAAAACCAGAGCCATCTCCCGTATCACTAGTTCCACCATCCAAAACCCAAGTCTCCTCATACCCATACCTATACCCATATAAACAACTAAACCAAAGTTACTACACCGTTAGAAAATACAAAATTACCATCTTGTCAAAAAGACACCAGAGGTCCATCCCCGTATATCCATCTATCTAAACTTTCCATTAAGAATGCTATTCAAAATGAACGAAGAATTAGAGAGTCTCTTTCGTGATATATGATATGATATAATATGGTATAATATAGTATAATATGATATAAATCTCACCAATTTCTACGGTCCAAGCTCTAATGTCTAACGTTTAAGCCTCTAAGGAAGGAAGATATATTCTTACTCATTAACCACCCTCCGTCCCCTCCCACGCCCACGCCCACGCCCACCTCTATATCTAACATCCAAAATTCTAAATCAAAAAACCCCCTTTTACACAACGTTCGGCATCTAGAATTCCTTTCCATTCCAGACCCCCCTCTAAAATAATTCCATTCCTTTTAGGATTTAGCTAGAAGTATTCCATTCCATTCCCGAGGTATCTATTCTATAGAATTTCCCGAATTTCTAGATAGAATATCACATAACTCGGAAAAAACGTTACTCCGGTCCTGTTATTGGTTAACGAAAGCTCCTATTTAGCTTTAGACTACCCATATCATAGTGCCCTATTAAAAATATATTACGTCGATAGCTATAGCTATAGCTTATTTTGTCTACTACGTGTTAGGTACTTAAGAAAGTACCTACCTAATGTTCCTTCTATTTACTCTAAAATTACTTATTAATCCTGTATTTTAATTAGTTCGAAAAACCTCTGGAAATCTATAGAACCCCTAGAATTCTAGAGCCTAGTTACTATAATAGAAGGATTCTATTCTATTTTATAAGTACTCTAGAAGTATTCTACATAGAATATTCCACCTAGAATTCTATGGAATATGGTTCTATTTGCTGAGCGTAACTTTTATATCTCTTCTATTTCTTCCCGAGCTACCTAGGTATATTCTATACTATAATAATAAAAAAGCCTAACGTTTTAATATGATTATCTATTATCCGCTAATTATCACTTAACCTTACTAAACCCGCCCTTCCTAAAAAGTAAATATACTATCAAAACCACAAGTATTTCTTTTTTTTTGGAAAAGGAAATCTACCTTTCCTACTCTCCATCACAGCAGATATAATACAATTCTATCCCTTCGTACGTAACACGTAAAGCGCCGAGGCTTAGTATAGCGCTTTAAGCGAGCCGTAGTACTATTATACCTAATTAGAATATACTAAGTATTAAAACGCCTCGTCTCGTTAGGATTAGAGGTCTAGTCTCTATTAGCGTATATCGCTTTACTAGAATACTAAGGGTACAAGGGGCCTATAAATATATCGCGACGTAAACGTAGATATAGTAGCTTTAATTCTTAGTATAGGTAGAGAGGGCTTTTAATAACCTCTTAAGCGCTCTTTTAGATCCTATTCTTCTATATCGATAGATTATTTCCCCTCTATGCTACGGGGGTTATATTAAATTTTAGAAAGAAAATATAGTAGTAGAAGTAGAAGTAGAAGTATACTTATCCTTAGATAGAGTTTACTAAAATTATAGGGGGTTTTTTTTAAAAACTAGCTAAAGATATCGGTTTAGGCTGAACTATTTGTTAACGGTACTATATAGTACGGTATAAAGGTATAAAAGAGACTAGAATAACTAACTAAACTATCTAGCCGGCTAAGTACTAAGGCTCGGCAGCCGCCGAGTTATATAACTATATCACCGTGTTCTATAACCGCGGTGTATATATTATAAATACCCTCCTTCGAAAGCTTGCCTTATCCCGAGGCGCTCTAGTATTCTAGTATTCTAGTTTAGTATTATAATTATAAATAAAGTAAAAGTAAATATATTCTATCCTATAGTCTTATTCTATAACTATATTTGTCTTTTTAAGCTTCTCTATAAGCTTTTATACCTTTATATCTACTATCCTTTATACTTTTTTAAATAACCTCTCTTAGCTGTAAGGGCGTGAATGTGGCTCGGTATAGTGTTTTGGTGCTTCGCTTAGTGAATGCAATAGTGGGTTGGAGTTGCCTAATCGGAGATAGTATGGAGCTGCCTAATGGGGAATAGCGTGGCCTCTTGTTGTGTATAAGTAATAGCTAGCTCTAGGACTTCTTAGCTGACTCGCGGTCAATCTCAACCATATTCTGGAACAGTCTTTTGTACGCTCCTGTGAGGGTTAGAACCCATAGTGGGGCTCGGGCCAAGAGCCCTCGCTAAGCTAAGCGACCCCGCCTCTGGAACGCCATGGAATAAGATAGAATGCTATGACGCAGAAGATTGGTAATACTATGGAACAGTGTTGAATGCAATTGAAATGCTACATTTAGTATAAGAGTAGAGGAGGAACATGTATTTACAGACCACGTAGTTCTTAATTGAATATTGAACCCACACCTTTGAGTTGTTCGAGGTCTGGCCTCTCACAGCTCCTAGTGATACCCTGACATTAGCTATATAATTACTAAACTAATATATTATATACCTACTCTCTTCTATATATAGCCTTTACTATATTATACTAAGGCTTTATACTTTCTAGTACTAGGTTTCTTAGGTTTTCGATATATTAGCTAGTAGTTATCTATCTATATAAAAAGTAGCCTAGTATAAGGTTTTTAAGATAGTTATCTTTAGGTCTACTTAGTAGTACGCCTACTATAGTTAGTACTTAGGTTACTTCTTATTTAATCTTTAGTCTAGTTTTCCTAGCTTAATATATTTTAATTATTTAGAGTACTAATATCTTTTCTAGTATCTAGATCTTTATCTATAAAGACTCTATTATAACCTTAGAAGCCTAGGTAGTTTTAGTTATTTTAGTTGACTTAATAAATTTTTTAAACTCCTCTTTATCTCATATATAGTTTGATTCCTAGGCTACTACTCTTACGATTCTTAGCTCTTTAATATTAACCTAGTTCTACTTTCTCTTAGGCTTCTTTAATTAGCTCTACTTTCTAAAATTATAGACGCACTTAGATTATTATATCTCTACTATTACTATCTAGGCTTAATGTAACGAATACTCAAACTGGCTAACTAAACTTGGCTGGGTGTTCGCTGGTTGGTATGCTATGATAAGAAGAAGACTATCGGGTTGTTCACTTGGAAGTGAACTCGTTACTTGTATCAAAGATGTCAAACTAATATGATAAGATTGATCACTAAGTTGAGCACGAAGCTCCTATCTAATGGCAGACGTGCCAGTCTAAGAAGACTATCGGGTTGTTCACTTGGAAGTGAACTCGTTACTTGTATCAAAGATGTCAAACTAATATGATAAGATTGATCACTAAGTTGAGCACGAAGCTCCTATCTAATGGCAGACGTGCCAGTCTTATATAGAACCTTCGTTCTCTTTGATACTACCATGGAATGTCAGATCGTCTAGAGTCGCCGCGATCTACTTCGGGTCGCTACGACTCCCTAAGATCCCTAGGTCACATGACCTAGACCCCGTGAAATCCTTGGGTCGCTTCGAAGGTCACCAGGCCTTCTATTCGACCCTTCTGCTTATATGAAAGAGTATGAATCCTCCGGGTTCTCCTGTCGTCACCACGGACGTCTGAGCCTAAGGTCCCCTTGATTCACGTGTTCGTGACACTTAACTAATACCTACCTTCTTTTAGAACTTATATAAAAGAGGTTCTTTAAGGAGTAGTAGTTATAAGATAGCCTTAACCGGCTTTAGTACTAAGGTAGTTATCTTATTATAATTCTAGGGAGTAGTAGGTCTAGGTATAAATAAGTTACTATTATTAGTTAGAGCTAATATATTTAGTACTATTAGTTCTAGAGCTAGTATAGTTACCTAGTTTTCTTAAGGTAGGCTAGTAAGCGGTTTTATAGTTTATAAGCTTCCGGTCTTATTTAGAAGTATTAGCTAGTCTGGGTTTATTATAGTATTAACTAAGCTCTTAGATATAGGGTTCTAAGGAAGTATTTACTCTAGTTATTCTAGGTGTCACGGATGCCAACAAAGGATAAAGTGTATACAGCTTTTGAATCAATTGCTAGAACTAAAACCGTAGGTACGAAGAAATCAAACTAAAGAGAGAAGAGAATCTGAAAGGAGCGAAGTTATTTAAGTTGTTCCAATGCCAAGTCTCGTCACGTGCTTGGCCAAGCGAATGAAATCCTGTCAAATGAAATCCAGCTCCGTCACACTAGGTCTTATATACTAGTTATAGGCGTATTTGTTTTAGTCTTACTAAAGCTGTCACGAATCACGTGCTCACGTGATACTTGTCACAATAAGAGGCGCAACCCTCGACAGGCACATCCAGGTTTCTTATAGCAAATAGGGATCGTTTGGAGTAGCTAAGCGATCCAGGGATTTCTCTGTATTGTTATCACGTGGCCAGTAGTGGTCGCTTGGTCGCGGCGACCAGCAGCGATCATGGGAATGAGGGTTCTATATAGGACTGGCACGTCTGCCATTAGATAGGAGCTTCGTGCTCAACTTAGTGATCAATCTTATCATATTAGTTTGACATCTTTGATACAAGTAACGAGTTCACTTCCAAGTGAACAACCCGATAGTCTTCTTCT
>CAJVRM010000103.1:23969-73239 GCA_911693285.1 Hymenoscyphus albidus | reverse complement strand
ATTAGATAGGAGCTTCGTGCTCAACTTAGTTATCAATCTTATCATATTAGTTTGACATCTTTGATACAAGTAACGAGTTCCCTTCCAAGTGAACAACCCGATAGTCTTCTTCTTATCATAGCATACCAACCAGCGAACACCCAGCCAAGTTTAGTTAGCCAGTTTGAGTATTCGTTACAGTATACTAGACTATTTTATAGCTACTATTAATTTACTAAAATATTAATTACTTATATTATGTAAGGATAAGATTTAAGACTTATATAATATTAAGGTTCTATATAAAGAAAAGATAAACTAAGTAATACTAGGTAAGGTAGTATCTGATAAGGAAGAGGCTTATATTACTAAGTATATTACCCTAGGTTAGCGTAGATAGTAAAGCGTTAATAGTAATTTATCTAAAAGCTAATATAGATCTAGTTTAAAGACTTATTTTCTTTATAATAGAAAATACTATAGAGGATATATTTGTAACGAATACTCAAACTGGCTAACTAAACTTGGCTGGGTGTTCGCTGATTGGTATGCTATGATAAGAAGAAGACTATCGGGTTGTTCACTTGGAAGGGAACTCGTTACTTGTATCAAAGATGTCAAACTAATATGATAAGATTGATAACTAAGTTGAGCACGAAGCTCCTATCTAATGGCAGACGTGCCAGTCTTATATAGAACCTTCTTGCTCGTTGATCATTATGATCACCCTGATCCCACTGATCCAGCTCAGCGTTGCTCAGTTGATCACCAATGATCAATGACGGTCACATAACTTCTATCAGATGAAATCCCTGGATCGCTTAGCTAGCCTAAGCATCCCTATTTGCTATAAGAGTGTGTTGATGGTGCTTAACCTGTCAGGACGCCGCCTGGTCTTTACTTATCACATGCCAACACGTGATTCGTGACAAATAGTCTTAGTACGCTTTTATATACAAGAAACTATTCTTAATAATCTTATTGATATAACTATCTAATATTTAAAACTATCTTTATATATAAACCGCTCTTCTTTTATTACCTAGCGGTTTTTTCCCTAACACTAGATTCTATATAAAACCTTATTTTAAAAGTCTCTAGATTATTTAAAAAAACTCCGCTTTCCCCTCTAAGTTAGTACTCTAGATATAATTTATATTAATCTATAGGAATAGGATACTAAGTACCCAAGTAATACTTCTATAATTCTAATCTAAACCTCTCTTGAAAGTTCGGAAAGCTAAATAATTCTTTAATAGAATATTAGAAGAGATATTCAAAAGATTAATTTTAAAGTAGTTTATTATGGGTAAGTTACTGTCGTATTGTTATAATAAGGAAGAAGCTAGAGTTAGTGTTATGGTTTATTTATAGGATTGTTATAGTCTCGCTTAAGACAACTTCCTAAAAAGAGGTCGAGCTCGAGGTCCGAAAAAATAGGTTTTTTCAAACACGAAATAAAAGTAATAATAAATCTCTATTCAGTCTATTATCTCTATCGCGTATGTAAGTCATCTATCAAGGGTAGAAGTAAGGTAGGTATGTAATACCCCGAATATACATCTTCCAACCAGGAATCTATGTAAAAACTCCTCTTTCAACACACAACCCCTCATTCCTCAACTCTCACTCTCCCCAGAAGCAGCCCAAACAGCAAACGGTAAAATCCTATGACACCCCCTCTCCATCACCTCCCACTGCCCCTCTCCCTCCTCAACTCTCGTCAAAACCCCCCTCCGCATAAAGAAATCCACCAAGCAAAGCGCACAATTCGGTTTAAACGCTCCCCTCACCAAATGCCCGATGGTCTCCTCAACCGTCCAACAATAAAACGCCTCCACCTCGCCGTCCTTGATCTTTGGGATGAAATCGTTCGGTAACTCCAGGTCATAGATATATTGTATCTCTGGCATGATGAGGCCCGTTTCCCCACCCGCCGCCGCGGTACGGACATGGATATAAGAAACCGTCCGTTTTGGCTGGATATTCGCGCGAACCAGCTCAGAAGGCAGCGAGGCCTCCTCGTCGGCTTCGCGAATGATGCTTTCAAAGGGGTTTTCGCCAGAGGAAATTCCCCCTGCGACGGTGTTGTCGAGCATCCCTCCATACGTCTGTTTCGTCCTGCTCCGGCGCGGGATCCAGAGTTTGAAATCGAACGCTGAGCCGGATGTGGTTTTTTCGTGGTCGCTAATTGGGGTGTAGCATGTCATGTGTACGCCATAGGTGTTGATCCCGAATAAGGGACTGGCGCTGCGCTCCATGGTAAATAGTAACTCGTTGTTGGGTCCGTAGATGGGGTAGAGCTCGTTGCGCCAGCCAGAGAGGACGGAGAAGGTTTGGTGGTCACCCCATGTTCTTAGGATCTTTGCGACGGCGGCGGAACGCAAGCTTTCGGTGGGCTGGGTGAAGGCTTTTATGGTGCGGGTTGAGGTGTTGATTTCGAATTCTGGGGTGCCTGTGGGAGGGTTGGAGGGGTCGTTCTTGCTCTCGGTTGCGGTGAGGGCTTCGATGAGCTTTTTGGCGAGGGGTTCCAGGAGGTAGCCCACGGGAATGGGGTCAGCATGGTTTGGTGAGGTGGTTGTTAGGGTCCAGAGTGTTGAGATGAGGGTGTTGTGTTCGGGAGTTCCAGGGTAGGGAAATCTGTGGTTGTGTTAATACATGTATCTTGAGAAGAGCAGTTTGATAAGGAAGGGTATAGATGTGCAGACATCGCCCTTGGAATTCAAGGAAGTTGTAGATAGAAAGTCTGTTAGAAACATGTGGAGATTGAATCATATCAATATTATATATACCAAGAGCTGCCTAGCTGATGAGTTCAACGTTGGAAAATGCACAAATATCCAAACCAAAAATTCTCAACTTACGCATCACATTCCTTGATCAGATCCAGATATGACTTCATCTTGTACACCTGTCCAGTACAATATCTGCACAAGATACCAAGCCAAGCAGTTGAGAGCCCGTAAGCCAATTTCAGTATCGGGCAAGTATCGTCCTCTGATTCCACCTAGATATCTGATCCAAGGCAAGTCTCTTGTACAATATGGCGACTCTTGGGACGGAGATTGGACAAGAAGTTGTATTTCGTGGAGAAGCAAAAAGGTATGTCAATTCAAAGGTTGTAGACTGTCAGATATCTCCTCCACTTTTCTTATATAATGAGCTGAGGGGCATAGAGGGGTACGAGTACTGTTGTGAATCACACCCATGCGCCAAAAGCCAACAACGTGTTGTCCCAATCAATCAACCTTGACGCAGCCCAGTCAGGCTTCGAGGTTGACAGATCTGATTAATCTGACAGGGCAGGAGCACCACAGGGCGCCCGACGTCAAAAGCTGCCCATGACCCCGCAGCCCCGCAACCCCACCATACTTCTAGAAGCTAAAAGTGCGCAAAAGAAGCTTGTAGCAGGCTCCCTGCATATCCATCAATTATTATATACCTACTCACTCACTCACTCACTTACTCATTCACACCCTCCCAATCACCAACCACAAAGACAACAAACCTCCAACAACCCATTCACAACACGAGTAAACATCACACAGAAAAATGGAACAACCACCCATCCTCCAATTCTTTGGCCTCATACCCACCGGCCACGCCCCAATCCTGACACCCACCAGCGCACCATCGCAAACATCTCTGGTATATACAATCCCCCTCGATTCCTCACGGCCCTTCTCGCATATCGTGGTTTTCTTGTTACCTGGTGAGTGTACTCTTCCTCTCCAGTTCCCCTTACATCCACCCATCTTAGCCCTCTCCATCCCAAGTCACAAGGAAAGAATACAAACCACCACAGTCCAAAAAGCTAACACGCATGCGAAAACCCAGGAATTGAGCTGCCACCCGACACCGCAGCAGCAGTCTACATCTCGCTCCCCCAATGCCTCCCGCAAGCCCAAGCGCAACCACCATTTAAATTCCTCGGCGGCATCGGTCCCGGAAAAGAAAGCGCCATATTCAAGATCTCTCCCTCCCTCCTCTCACCCCCCTCATCTTCCTTCACACCCTCCCCCACACCGCCAACCCTCACAATCGGTATCTCCATCGAGCCCGCCAGTACAGTCGCATCCCAAATCGCCTCCTTACAATCACAAAACGCAGGAGATGGGAAGGGCGGGGAAACAAACGCATTAGTGCTCGCAAACAAGAAACCTGATACGTTAATGCTAGCGCAGAGGATCATCAAGAACGCCTTTAATTTCCTGGCGAGTTTTAGTGGGAATTTGGAGGGGGGTGTGGAGGTGGTGCCGTTGAAGGCTTTTGAGGAGTGGTGGAGGAAGTTTGAGGGGAGGGTTAGGAGTGATCCGGGGTTTTTGGAACGTGCGGGGGATTGATTAAGAGAGTTGAAGGTGGTGGTTGGATTGTTGGGGGGATGGGATGGGCGTGTGGTGGTAATGGGAGGTTTGGATGTATGAATTGGCTGGGGATGGAGTTGGGATTACCTGGGGTTGATACCAAATAAGAGGTCTGATTCACTAGACCGCGTTGGAAATATTGTTTTTTAATTTGATTTTAGGACTTCTACTAAGTTATTCATTCGAAGTTATTTTAATTAGAATATTTGAACCTGAATAAGACGTTCTATATACTACAGTATCGAGCCTGGGCGGGCTACGGGGCATTAGGCCAACACTACTTGAGTTACTTATAAGTTTATCTAGTACTTAGCGAGTTAAGCTAAGTAGCGATTTTCACTACTCGAGTTGAGTTAATTAAACACGACTACTTAACTTAACTATAGGTACTCGAGTCTAATACGCTAAGTAGGTTCTACGAAAATAAACAACTTATGAAGAACACAGTAGGAAGATTTTTCCAGGACCCGAAGAGCCTTCTACCCTGAACTTGACCCATTCAGGATATCACTCAAAGAATTATGATTGACCGGAAGCAGAATATCATTACACAAAGCCCCAACTCGACGATTTGACAAAGAATAATATTTTGACAAAGACAACTGCACCAAGAAATTCATACAATGCTCTCTAATCCTCGAAAGTCAAAAGATACAACCCATGGCTTCAAAACTCAATCAATGATCCTCCATACCCACTCAAAGATTCCAATCAAACAATCTTCCCGGTATTTATAAAATATGGACAGACGAAAGAAAGAGGCCGGAAAGAAAGCGGCAGCAGGAACATCATCCGACAGCGACGATGAACCCGTAGAAATCCCCAAACCCGCTGCCGGTTGGGCCTCCCTAACCGTCAAAGAGGTAGCAAAACAATGCAAAGTCCGAAGAATGAAACGGACTGGCAGGAAGGCATCGCTTGTCGATCGCTTGGATGATTATGACTCAGATTTCACGGGTCTGACAGTTCGAGAGTTGCAAGAGAAGTGCCGAAAACGTGGGCACCCAACGAGAGGGACGAAGCGGGAGCTTATCGAGCGTTTAGTGACGGGTGTGCAAGAGGAGAAGGAATTGCGGAAGGACATGGCGGTTATTTGGGGGAAAGATCAGAAAGCGAAGGGGAAGGGGAAGAAGAAGAAACCGTACCGGGACTCGGGATACGAAGACTTTCCAGACGACGATCTGCGGAAGGAATTGGCAAGATTGCGGATCCCTGTAGCTGTCGATACTGAACATGCAATACTGGTTCGCGATGTCACCGAGTACTTGGAGGTGAAATACAAGAAGATGACCTTTGCCGATATCAAGATCCTGCTTATCAGAGCGGGTCTGGATTTTAAGGCATTCTCGACTAGAGAGATGTTGATTGAACGTCTGTTTGTTGGGGCAAGAGCTGTTTTTGAGGCCGAGGAGAAATGGAACCCAGCTCCTCCACCTCCACCTCCACCGAAGGAGCCAACTGTTAAGGGGGGTACTAAAGGGACAAAAGATGGTAAAGGGGCAGGAGGTGGTAAAGCGAAAGATGGCGGTAAAGACGGACGGGGTATTGATGAGAACTCAGATGAGGAGAGAAATAAGAAGAAGAAGGGTAAGACCACATCACCAGCAACCGACGACGATGAAGTAAAGTCTGCGCCCGTGGATTACTCAAGGTATGATACATTGAGTCCCCAAGAATTGAGAAGAGAATGCGTTAGACTCGGCATCTCGACAGAGTGCCTTCATGCTGATCTTTTCAAGCGGATCAATGCGCATTTGGCAGAGAAATACGATGGGATGAGTCAGTATGAGCTTAGAATGGAGCTTGTGGGAATCGGCCTTCCTGTGCAAGGCTCTAAATTTGATTTGATGGCTCGACTGTTTGAGAATGCTAAACTTGTTATTTTGGATGTAGAGGGGGATGATGATGATGTTTCGCTTGGAATTTTTAGTGGGAGTGATACGGATGATGGGGGGGCTGGTGGTGAGAAAACGAAGGGAGGCGATGAACAGGAAAATCCAGGGAAAAGGAGCCGAAGCACTGAGTCGGACGATGCGGAGATTAAGGATGAGGAAGCGATCAACAAAATGAACGTTGACCAACTCAAAGCTGAGCTCAAAGAACGAGGCGAGTTAGTAGGGGGTACTAGAGCAGTGCTTCTGGACCGTCTCATCAATACCAAGTGGACAATCAAAAGACCCAAACCCAAACGAAGGAAGGGCATGGACGTCTACACGAAAATCCAACACCATCTCGAGCCCGGCTCATATATATTCGAAGACCATTATTGGGTAAAAAGAGATCCTCGAAGTCTCGGCCCACAATACGAGCTTGTATACCGGGGACCCAAGACTCCAGCAGCCATAATGAACCCTCAAACCTCGAAGGGGCCACGAGGTTGGATATGGAAGTATGCAAGAAGTGATAGGGTACCGCCAACGCTGGAGGTGACCCCGGATATGAAGAGACAGCCGAGAAGACCGTCGCCCGGGACTGCGCCTTGGGGGTGGAAGTGGACGGATACGGATGGGAGGTATACGCCGGAGTTGGTGAAGGATGCGAGGATTGAACTTAAGAGGGGAGAGTATGATTACACGAAGCGCCAGAGGTGTAATGGGGTGACTAAGAGTGGTTCGCCGTGTTCTAGGATGGTGAATCCGCCGAATAGGTTTTGTAAGACACATCATGATCAAGGTCGTCTGCCTCGACATAGGAAGAAGAAGAAGTGAGACTTGATGGCTGGTGCTGGGACTTTGCGTTATTTGTAGCTTGGTTTGTTTCGTAGTATTGTTTGAAGTGTTTGCGGCATTTGTAGAAACTTATAATAACAAGCTTTATATGTTATTGATTTTTATTGTGTGGTCAATTAGTTTTGCGTATGGAATTGCTGCAGGTAATGATGTGTTGAGGTGTTAGTGTGGTCGTAGTACATGCACGTCAACCTACTAACTAGCGAGTTATCAGGGGCTCAGAGTGGGGGTCGCAAATGTTTGAGGAGCTTCTGCAGATACGAACCTTATTGTTGCTGACAGCCACTTCATGATATCAAATACTATAGTCGTGTCAGCGACTATATGCTTGTACGTCCATAAAAATGGTGGTTGCTCTGTAGGTATGATCATTTATGCTGCACTGAGAAAGTTACAGTACCAACTTAATTGCTTTATGAGGAATGTCTCATATCTAGCCTTGATTGAGATCCAAAGTTCTCCTAACTTTATCTTAATCAGCTACGTACAGATCAGGTCTGTAAGATTCCACTGGTAGCTGACCGCATGAAGAATAGCTTGATATCTGTCTTATTGTTTTTTTCAAGGTACTCTGACGCACAGTGTGTAACATATGCTCGGAAATGCTCTAGTGTTCTTGTGTTCTATGGACCTTTCTGGACGAAACTCTACGAGGAGCTCTTATATGGTGCCTTATTTGTAGCTTACGTAGTCGCTCTTTCACGGATTGTGATTTCAATACTTGACTTATCAGCCAACTCTGAGCTCATATGTGTATGCGTTGTGAGAAATGTAAGCCATGGCTCTAACCAACCAAGGCCCTTAGCAAGCACCCTCTTATTTTTTCTTGCATCCGCAAGTAAGCTAGGTGATATAAAAGTGGAGACTTTCGAAAGGTTACATATCCCCAGCTGTGACCAGCCATAACACGGCTCCTCTGGCGTGGATATAGCGGATTTAGACAAAGAAGAGACGGTAGAGCAATATTTGGAAGGTAACTCTTTCCTCTGTGTTTTCTCGCGAAAATAATCAGCTGGTCCACATAGCATTTTTCGAATGCTATCATTTGTTAGTGGTTTGTCTAGCGTTTCTTTGCCAAGCCATGTGCTGAACTAAGCAGGGCGTGTTCATATTTGACAAGGGATAAAGTCAACAAAGTCTTAAGCAATTCCTCTGCCAGACAAGCATTGAAGACGAAGTTCTTCTGAATAGTGTTGTATCACTTGGTCTACTTGAGAAGGGTAATCTGGAAAGCTCACGAAAGTACTTCATCTCGCTTCGAAGTCGACATGGGAACTTATTCCGGGAGCAGCTTCAATGACGAAACTTCAGGTGAGTTCTCTCGAGATAGGGGCTCGTTACATATGGACTGACTTACTTAGATACCTAGGCTCTAGTCACCACGGTAAGTGCCCTTGGGAGTAATTCAGTAGCTAAAGTACGCCTCCCAATACTGACATTGTAAAGCTCCTTTATACAATGATCCTGCTTCCTCCGAAGCCGGTTTCGGGATCCCAGATTGGGGATGCTAAGGGGTCTTTAGTGTCTAAAGTCCAGTCCCAGTATCTGCTCCAGCATTAGCTTGAAATAAATTTCGTTAGAGCGGGAAGTATACGGTAAAGAACCTTCGTATCCACACTCCTCTTTCAGTGCTTGTTCAAAGATGAAAAAGAAATATCTATGCCATGGTAGAGAAGCAGAAACATGATGCACGGAATAGACTCTTTTCTTGTGCACGACTGTGAAATCATCGTACAGACTCGTTGTTAGGTTCAGACGAGAGGGTTTGGTAGTAAGACATTTCACTGCTTCTAGGTAGGATTTTCGAGCAGGAATTAAGAGTTGCCGTCATTCTTGTCGGATACTCAGAGGTTCACCGATGAAACTTCATATCATGGTCTTGCAACTTCGTTAAAGTGACCTAAGTACTTACAAGATGGTGCTTTGGGTGTACTGCTGTGTCGAAGTCAGCTTCTATGGATACTGATCTTCATCACAGAGACTTGCTCAACTTTTATCCTCGAATTAAGTATTGACGCTGCACCCAAAAAGGCCACAAGCAAAAACAGAAATACTAAGGTAGAGGCGAAAACCCGCGGATGATGATTGAGAGAAGCTTCCACCACGACTCAGAAGGAGGCAAGGTGTATTCATCATCATACGATGCTTTTTCTCCAGGAGGTAGAAGTTCTGTTTCGGAAGTTGGACTGGAAAGAGCAATCTCGGTTTCCTCGTCCATTTCTGTTAACTAGCACTAAAAGTCTTTCTGAAGATAAACCAATAAATTAAGAGTGGAATCTTTACCATAGACTGGTGATGATATGAAGGGTACTACGAAGTAGTTCATTACTGCTCTACTTCGTGTGATGACGAGATAAGGAAGATTGGAGGGCAATCATTTGTATTGATCACGATCAACGAGTTTCACTAGATAAGAGGATTCTGAAATCAGTCGCATGATGAAGCAGATCCCAAAGCCTAGATGAGAAATATTACACCTTACTGAGGTCTCGGATACCAAAATGTGTGTGAGGACCTACACTTCTTTTGCGAGTCAGTAAGCGAGCAGTACCGAAGCAATTCCGACCCCTCAGTTCCGAATAGGAAAGCGGAAACACCTGACCATAATTTTCCCGTGCAACATCCCATCATGGCCCCCTCCAAGAAAAATACAAGTTGAATAGTACTCGTATCCAAAGAAAGAAAAATTGTCATTGTCGCAAGCAAAAAGAAAATGACGCATTACAACCTTAAAACCCCTCAAGACCATGATACCTTCTACGACGAAGAAGCTCTCCCCTTCATCCCTCCAAAAAGCTCTCACAAATCATATTCATCAAGTGCGACAGTCCGTCTTATTCTCCCATGGATCCTCCTATTCTTGCTATTATCCTATAATGCCATCTCTTTCCTCACCACACAGAAAGTGCATTTCTGGACATCCACAGATTTTGGTACTAGATTCTCACCTTCCTTCCAATTCATAAAGAGTTTAGTTCCATTCTGACTTTGAGAAACTAATTTAGTTCAGGCGCATCCTGCGATATCAAAAAAGCTAGTTAAGTTCTCGAGCAGTCTTGATTACGTGGACGAGTCGACGATATTCCGCGTTTTCGATCCGGAGGAACCTGTTTATGTGGGGAATGGGACGGAGGTGGATGGTAATTGAAGGAGGTTGATAAATCGTATGTCAATGTATGAAGTGTGAGAGCTGTTTGGGAGGTTTGCTGACAGTATCAGTCGAGAAGAATGATGTTAGGATTGGTGGCGAGGAAGCGAGGTCTATTGGAGGGAATCCTGGGGAAGAGGATGGTACGGAGGAGTATATCGTTGAGTATTGCTACCCATGTACTGTAAAGTTTGATTGTGAGAGCATTTCGCCTGATAAGAAAATTAGAATTGAAGTCTTCCACAGTCTCTACTGTCTTGTTTCTCTTTCTCTCTGCAATCTTTTTTCCTTATGCTAACTGCATCCAGAACACGATAAGAAAACGAATGTACTCGACCAATACCCCGAAACGCTTAGTTCGAATGCTCAGATACATGCTAGTAAGATAAAGCCTCCCACTCATTTGAATCTTGGTACGAACTGATGCAATATTGCAGACCATTGTATAGAGAGGGTTATAAATATAACATCACGTGAATATTATATATTCACTCCCACCTCATATGTACCTCCTCTAGCTATCTCCCTCACTTCCAACCCCCTTTCCCCTCCCCTCCACAAAAAAAACAAAGTCCCAGCAAAACCCAATCTCCCCCCAAAAAATATCAAAACTATCATCACCCTCATAGACGAGAGCCTCGGACGATAAACCAGACGAATTAAGTTTTTTGGCGGTTTGACTAGTCAAGCTTCAAGTAAAGTTCTCACTCAATGTTACCATTAAGCTACGCAGGCATATACTTTTGTGACTTGATGTGAGGTGTGTTACTTAAGCTTATATCTACGGGAAGGGGTAAATGTAGTGAATATTTATTTACAGAATGGAAGTAATCAAAGGATATGGGGTGTTATTGAGAAGTATGAGATTTAATTGGAATAGGATAGAATAGAGAGTTAACTTTTACTATACGAGTAAAATAGAAGAAAAGGGGAGAGAAGGGTTAAGGCTTTATTCAG
Organism: Hymenoscyphus albidus; assembly: GCA_911693285.1. Taxonomy (NCBI): domain Eukaryota; kingdom Fungi; phylum Ascomycota; class Leotiomycetes; order Helotiales; family Helotiaceae; genus Hymenoscyphus; species Hymenoscyphus albidus. The sequence continues at coordinate 62,062 of CAJVRM010000103.1, read as the reverse complement.
GGCAGGGGGTTTAGTTTTTTATTTTTCACTTTTATTTTTATTTGAAGTAAGCGGGGAAAATGGAAAGAAAGGTAGTAAGGAAAGGGATTCATAATAATTCCCCGAGTTTCATGGAATGTTTTTTTATAGATAGAATATAGGGTTATTACTACTTCCTTCTTTCTCTAGGTCCCAACAGTAGTAAACTCACGAACCTTCTGTATCACCTCCCCACACTACTCCAAATCAGCACTATACACCTGGCATCCACACCCTTCCAACTCCCAAGAATCACGAAGCAAAAGACGACGACAAAAAAGAAAAAACACATACTCAAAGCACAGTGATTCTCATGAAACCCAGGCTCACTCCAAAACACCTCCCTGGGTTCCTCCTCACTAGCACTCGCCGCAATACGATCAAGACCAACCTCAACCGTGCGTTCCCTATCCTCCCAGAACCTCCATCCGCTCGCCTTAAACTGCGCCATCAGCTCCGCATCCGTGCATTGCGGTGGTGTCCAGCCGGATGCTGACATATCGAAGATACAACCCATGGTTATGGCTTCGGTGCTGTTTTTGCCGTATGAATACACCGGCGAGAGATCCAGGCCGTAGATGGATGTTATTGCTTGTTGGGCGGCGAGCTCGTGGGGGACTTGGGTGAGGTGTTTGTAGAGTGTTTGGGAGGTGAGGAGGATTGCGGTGCTTATTTCGATGAGGCGGTGTTTGGGGGATCTTTGGGGGGTAAATTGATGGTCTGGGGCTGTGAGGCTGATCTTGGAGTTTTCTGGGTCGGAGAGGGGTTCTGGTGAGTCTGGTGGGGGTGCTAGAAGGGAGTATTTTTGGGATCGTGGGTGTTTGAAGGGAAACTGGTGGTTATTAGGGATGCCAGAGAAGAAGATTGGGGGTATCACCATTTCTGTTGATTTGAAAAAATGAAATTGTATGAACTTGAGGTGTTAGAGCTATGCAGGACCTGTGGTACCTGGCGATCAATAGAGGCTATCTCAAGTACTTGAAGTGGATTTTCCCTAGTTTGCTATACAATTCATCTAGTCTTGCATAGACTTGATTTGGATTCAATAAAGTAACAGTGGTTCCAAAGAAGTTATGAGTCCGACACAGTACCGATTCCGCTTCGGATTTATCACAATCCGGAATGATACAAAAAAGTGACAATTCCGAATCCCGCTCCGGGAAGTTACTACCGGGAGTTAGTAATTTTCCAATCTCCTAATCATCTCGGAAAAGGAAAAACTATACTAATCCAGGCAAGGTCATATAAGGATATCTCGGAACCGGAATTACAAGAACCAAATACCCATAGCGATATCTTTGGAATATCTTCAAAACATCTTTAAAAGCACAGAACCTTACCAATAAACTTAGGACAACATTGCACATCTACCACAGTCCCCATACCTCAACAAAAAGCACCCAGAACGACAGATTGCAAAGTAAGTCTTCTACTTCTCAAGGAAAGAGAATCACAAGCTAACCAAGAAACATAGCCACACACCCACAAAATGAAATTCAACCTCAGCCTCGTCACCATGGCCCTCGCCATGACCATCTCTGCCGGACCATCCCAACCTATCGACTTTGAAGCGAGCCAGATTGTTGCTCGCGAGAAAGCTGCGTATACATATGCTCCAAACGGAAAACGGGAGAAAGCAGCATATGCGTATGCACCAAATGAGAAGAGAGAGAAAGCCGCGTATGCTTATGCTCCTAATGAGAAACGTAAGAAGGCTGCCTATGCGTACTGAGGTACTAGGGTTGAAGATGTTATGTGGTTGCAGGTTCTTGGATGGAGAGAGGGGATTGATAAGAAGCTTGCAAAGGGATCGAATATTGAGTCTTTTGACTTAACCTGGCATCTTGGATAGATAGCTTGAACATCAGTGCAGTGAGAGTGAAGAATGATTCTATTAATAACGCTGTTTCTTTATTTTGAGATGTATTGATGAAGAGGTGCTGCCGAGTTTTGTTGCCGCTCGCTTCCTATTTCTACCTAGGTAACCTGATCCTGTGATTCACGTGATTGAGTTCCTGAAAAGGAAAGGCTCGGTGGGGAAAAAATTAAGCCCAAGCTACAAAAAGTCTTTCGCATCTCTCAACTCCAAACTATTCCTCAACACAAACCACACACAGGTTTGTGTGGTCGCCATTGCAATCCGTAAGTCCAACCCTTCCATCCTCCTGTCAATTGACTCTTCGATATGATTACAAAACCGATCTGTCAATCCCCTGACACCAGATTTATCTGGACATGATGCCTAAAATATGTTTTAATTCATGATCATCGACCTCTCCTGTCACTGAATCAAATTTCGAATTTGCTTCGACCAATTGCTGACCGAAGACCTTCACAGAACGCTCTCCACCGACCCGGCTCCTCTACACACAATGGTGCAACTATCAGAGATGGCCACGGAACCCATCGCAATATCGGTGGTGTCAGGTCGCTATTTGCTATACGATATCAATGTTGTAACTTACCTTCGCAGCACGCACAACATCTGTGGTGTGCTCATCGGTGGCATTCCCCAGGCACCTCAACAGAATGTATTCCAAGGTCTTCCTCTGGAGCTTCTTCCTGAGGAGGTCAAGCTACTCATCGAAAAGGGAGCCGCATACATTGTGGACGATGTTGCCTGGCATAAAGATCGATACAGTACATTGCAAGGCGAGGATAAAAAGAGGTATTTGGCGTCCTTGAGAGACGAAGGCCTGCGAATGAGTCAAGCAGCAGCAGCTGTGTCACGACAAAAGTCGGCCAAAGCTCTCTCGAGGCAAGCAATGCTGAGAGCAAGCAAGTCGTCTGAGAAGCCTCGCGAAGACGATTCCTCTATCCCTGATGCTACTGAGATGTCGAGTACCCAGGATTCTCTTTCTAGTGTTGATCGTCCTGCGTCCCCGGCGTTCTCTGATACTTCGTCCAAAGTTTCTTCCTGGGAGAACCCCGCACCGTTCGCCATGACACCTAGCGTATCATACTCCTCCTCGTCCTTGCAAGACACCCTTCCCCCTTCGCCTGATCCTGTTGTCCCAGCCTCCTACGCTGTTTTTCGCTTCTTGCATAACAAGAAATACTTCATTATGCCTGGTCTTCGCTTTGGATGTAACTACAATGTGTACCCTGGTGATCCACTACGTTTTCACAGTCATTTTCTTGCTACCAGTTATGGATGGAATCAAGAGATTTCTATGCTTGATCTGGTGGGTGGGGGAAGATTGGGTACTGGAGTGAAGAAGGGCTTCCTCATAGGGGGAGAAGATGAAGATGACGAGTCCGAGGAACATTCAGTCAGAGCATTTACACTTGAATGGGCTGGCATGTGAGTCAGTGCTTGGCTTGGGACCGAACGGCAACATTGGCATAAACAGTACATAGTACATAGTTTTCAAAATAAATATTTCAATCTTATGAAAATGAATAGAAGCCTTATCTTCGTGATATCAACCTCCTGTACTTCTGCTGCTCATGCGTAATCATAATCACGTACGGAGTCATCCCGTCTTGCTGGAAGGTGACTTCCTGGTCTCAACCTCGGCGCATTCGGACCGGGCGACGGATGCTTCGGACGAAACTGACATATTCAGGAACCACCAGTTCAGGACTTCTTTATAAGCCATTTACAAACGCGTGCACAAGCCGCAATTCCCGTGGGGTTTGCAGGAAAGTGAACTTCTGATGTCTGCCATGGAATCTTCCTCCTCCTTTTAGCTTTTGACCCCATACTATCTCTATCACGGCCCCGCCAACTCACGCCGCAGAAGTTGGAACGATCGCCGCCTACCACAATGGCTGCAGCATTCGACCACGCAGCCAGGTTTGATCTTGGTTCTTGGACGGCAAACTGGACTGCCTTCAATGCCACACAATATATTCCATCTGCGAAAGACCTCGCGCTGGCCGGTCCGCGGATGTTTATGAAACTAGGCTCCCTTCTTCCTGTCCCAGAAGCAGTCGATAACATATTTGGAGCACGATTAGGTCAGAGACTTATACCAGAAGCTACCGGGGCTACTACTGGCATAGTGGAGGCAATCACGACGGCCTCAGCGTCTGCGAGAGAAGTGGCACAAGCGGCGACCGAGATAGTGGTGGAAGTTGACGAGGAAACAATTGGCCTGGCCTCGAGGTTCTCAATGGAGGGCGCGAGGAGTTTGGGGAATGTCTTTGGATACATCACCAGTAAATGGGCCATACTTTGTTTCTTTATCGCCCTCGTTCTAAATCGATCCGGGATATATGCGTCGACGCGACGGAATCTATTACTTCCATGGAAGATCCGTCTTCTAGTGAGAATCGTTCCCATGATCCTGCTGGCCACGCAAGCTCTCACTTTACTTCGATCCATAAAATGCCAGACGTCTCCGGAATTCTCCATGCTTCGTTGGGGGAATGCCTCAAAGCATTCGGATTTGATGTTTACCCAAAATGGAGGCTTCTTACACACCATGAGCTCAACACTCTTATTCGGAGAGACGGATGAGAGTTCCTGTTTGGCTGTGAATATGATACCACCGGACTATGAAGAGCCCGAAGAAAAGTCCAAGTCAGTTGTGGAAAGGCCCCGTGTTGTTTTGACGGGCTCCCTATCTCATTTATGGCCTCTATTCCAAACGTTTTGCTTAAGCCAAGTTGTGGAAACTATTTCTTGTGCGGTCCAAGGACGTCTAGTAGCTGCCGAAACGGGAATGACCATTTTCGAACACTCTTTGGCTTTTGCAGAGGCAGATGCTGCGATTGGGAATCAGTTGGGATTCGGTTCTTTTGGGGGAACCAAGATGGCGAAAGCCTGGACAAATTCCACTTCGACATCAGGCAACGAAGTACAGGAGATAGCAATTACCCGGAAGATGATCATGCAGCGAGTCAACACTGCCGCAGAAGTGCTGCTGGTTGGGTTCCTCTCAAGTATGAATCACCTTACTAGTCACGTACTTGCGATTTTCAACATGCAAGGGAGAATGCGACTCCTCAATACTGGATTTTGGGGCATGGCTTTTATGTCGGCTATCGCATGGAGCCTATGGACTTTTTCCATGGATGATCTATCAAATCAGACCCTACTGAGGTTTCCAACTGTCTGTATTGTGGGGTTTATTCCTCACGTCGCAGTACTATGTGGTATTATTTGCTGCATGGGAATTTACGGGATTGCATTAGTTCTGTCAGCACTCGCTCCACCCTCCAACGACCGAAATGCACAGGACTCTGACGATGTCATTCCTCATGAAAGGTCTTTTCTCCGCAGGATGAAAGATGCTCACGAAAACATGCAAGCAAATGTTCCTCTATCCAGTATAAGACTTTCGATGCACATGGACTTTTATACGGCTCTGTTGAAAACAGGATTCAGTATAATGACGATGGCGGCTGAAGCTGTTTATCTCAATGAAAGCCGTGTTGTAAATGTGAAGGAAAGGACTTGGTTAGAGGATGAACGATTAAACGAAATCGAGGCTGTCGGTGCCCAGTGGCTGGGTCCTAATTTCAGACTTCGCGATCCAGACCCAAGTATGGGTGGCGGAAATTTTTCAGATAATGTTGGTCTAGTGGCTGTCAAAGATCAACCTGTTGAAATGTTACGAAACTCTTCAAGTGGTTACGCGAGGGAAATGACGGCTCAGAAAAAAACCGGTATCAAGGGGCATGACCGAACGATGAGAGATGGTGTCGGGGCCACAGAGCGGAGTGGAAGATGGATAATGGCCCTGGAGTTTTTCATGGGTATCAACAGACTGCTATTCAGTTGGTGGGCTTCGTTGGTTTTGAGGGGTATGGCCCGAGTTGGAATTCAAGCTCGTCCACGTTTCCTCGTGTGGCTCACTCAAAGACCAAAGAATGGTGCTGGGAAGGAAAAGGGTGCTGATCGCAAAGGTCCCGAATCTTTGAATTTCTGGCTCCTCAATATGGATGGCGAGTTGACGTTGCCGAAAGATGATCATATTGATGTTGAGGCAGAGGTAAGAAACCGGCTTCGAAACAATCAAGGATATTGGGATGAGACCCAAGAAGACAACCTAGGTTCACATCTTTACAAATGGTGGCTCAATGGAGGCTGGTGGGGAGCCGATGATAGTAGTGGAGATTTCGAAGAAAATGTAAACGAAGATGACGATGACGATACCACAAGTGTCGTCTCCGTTTCTACCACAGGAGATGAAAATGAATGGGAATTGGACCGGGATTCAGACGATGATGGTCGTAGAACACCAACCCAGAAATCTCACGGATACCCCTCTTTTTCCCGCGAATCCACCCCTCTCACAGACACGCCCCTCAACCCAACCGACCTCGCTCAACTCCTCAACCCCCAAAATCCCGAACAACGCGCTGAAGCAACCGCCCTCGCCGCTCACCTCTCGAGTCCCAACATCGTCACGCGCTCCCGCTTCAAGACCATCATCCAGCGCGAACGTGCAAAAGTCCTCATGACCACCTTGCACCGTCCTGCACACCTCTCTCACGCCCCGGGCACTAAACTCACACCTGCGGAAGAGGAACAACTTCTCGAGCACATCGTCATCACCGCTCGCTCGACATCCAGACAAGGCGATAGAGGGAATAGTTGGGCGAGAGGCGCCTCGGGCATGGGCGAGAGTGGGCCGCAGTGTGTCGTCTGTCAGACGAATCCGAGGAGTGTTATTGTGTGGCCGTGCAGGTGTCTCAGTCTTTGTGATGACTGTCGGGTCACGCTGGCGATGAATAATTTCGATAAGTGTGTTTGCTGTCGAAGGGATGTGGCGAGCTTCAGCAGGATTTTCGTTCCTTAGGGTATGGGATTCTCGGACTTACAATTCACTTATGTCCCTCTGGCGAGCAGGGAGGGATGTGAGGTGCGGATGGAGGGTATGGGTGAGATAGAGATGAGATGATTGATGCGTTTACATGGTATAAGGGAGTTTTTGTTCCTTGTTTGTTCCTTTTCTTTTTCTTTCTTTCTCATTTTGGCATGGAATGGATGGGTGGGTAAATGGGATACGATTCGATGCGATGGAAAGCAATGGACGTTAAGGATTTTTTTTTTATCTTTTTCTTACTTTGCGTGCATGGCGGTGGGTGGGTGGTGGCTATTCTGCTTTTGGTGGGAGGGGAGAGAGGGGGGAAGGGAGAAGGGAGAAAAGTAGATAGGCATGTAGATTTTAACGTGAAGGGCTGAATACTTGCTTTTCTTTCTTGTGGATTATGTGATTTGGTGATACTGTACATGAGGTTTACAGATCTCTTTTGTGTAAGCTGAGGGCATTTGAGGGGGTGTGAGGTTGTAGGGATGATAGAATACCGTAAGAGCTGTAGAAGGTAACTTACCTGGCGATAGAGAGGTGGGTGGGTGGTAAGGACTTTTTTTTTGCGAGTTAATATTGTTTGCAGTAGAAACGTAGGTAGGTTTATACGAGAGCGGATGGGGTCTTGCTAAGTAATTGTTAATATATTTGTAGTTTATATAAATGACCTGTTAAAAGTGAGTTAATAAGTAGATATCAGCTTATTAAAGGATTACTCAACTACTTGGTTAGTAATTAAGTAGGAGTAAGTTGAGTTGAGTAGAGTAGTAAACACTGAAAATAACTACTTAATTACTAAATAAGTAGTAGAAAGTAGTTTACTATGTATGATAATTAAGTATATATTAGCTATCGTTAAATGCTAGCCTACTTATCTACCCTTCCCTATAAATAAAACCCTAGCTCTATCAGCTAGTTTTAATGTTAACTAGCTATTCTAAGAGTATATCCTATTATTTGCCTTCTATTAAACGTCTTGGAATAAATCTAGGTAGTTAGACTAAGCGGCCGGAGCACCGCTACGGTATTTATCGGCCGACTTGCTTCGTACTAATTGACAGTGTTTAAATACTATTGATTATTTAGTCGATAGAATAGAGTAGGTGCCGCTACTCTACTTTACATATATTATACGCTACTTTTACGATATTTCCTTTGTCAATAAAGATAAAATCACAATTTCAAAAACACTGTCCACTTATGATGTATATGACTTATATTATACTAGAATGAGAGGTGAACAAATTTAGCTACACACATTGTGTCGGTATATAATTCTGGTGAATAGCACCTTGTACGAGAGCCTGGTAGACCTATATACTTTAGGTCATGTGAGTGGCTTGTTACTCACATACTTAAGTCTGTAGAGTACCACCTCTCTTTACCTTTACTCTTCATACACGAATGAATACAAAGAGAGATTATGTTTGTGTATCACCCTTTACGACAACCAGGTCGTACCAACACATTGAGTCGGTTCCCGTTTTCACATCAATTCACAAGCGGGTTCCATCTCAAGGTATACAGAGAATAGAAGAGAAAGCATTGACGGTCTCAACATTAATTAATTCGTGATTTAATCATCTGCCCCAGGCTTTGTGGAATACCTGTGTACTTTAGCAAAAGTTGAGGAACTTAGAAAGCGAACAAGGGACTTTTGTTTACTTTTGAACAGTTAGTTTAACGCGAAATATCACCGATTTTCAGACTCAAGTTCACTCTGTGACTTTCTAAGCATAGCTTCAGATATCTATAATTGTCATTTTCCAGAGAAATAAATCAGAGTATCAAATACACCTTAAACAACAAAATTCACCGCGATAACACGATACCTGATGCAAGATCGTATCGGCGTCCAAGTCTAAGCGACCCAATGTACCCTGATTATCGAACGAGGAGAAACGTGTCTCCATTGGATCGCTTATTCGCAAAGGCCATTTTCCCAACTTGAAATGCTTGGATCAGGGGTTCGTAGCTCTAAGCGAGTGATCTTAACAGGGGAATGTTTTACAAAATTGTGCCATTGTGAAAAATGGAGTCCTCCACTTTATTATCTAAACTTAACTTTCGGGGATTTTTTGAATTTTCTCTTCACGCGGAAACTTCAGACGGAAATTATGACCGAGTTTTGCGAAGATTTCCATGGTGAAAATGAAGACATGAAGATAAATTGCAAATATAGTCCTTGGCTGTACTACATCACTCACGAAGTATTAATTGCCGCCAACCCCTGCGAGAGAAAGAGAAATCGGTAACTGCATACGAGAAAGTTCTATTGTCCGGGTTATGTTACTGTTTACAGAGTAAATAATTTAGAATTAGGTATTGGTAGCAAGAACAACTTTCATGAAAGCTTCTTGTAGCAACGCATCTCCTGTATACATCGCTTACTTGAATCTATGTCTTAGGCGACCAGGTGTTTGGAATAGGTAGACAGCTTTTCCAGGGGATATTTGCACCTACATTCTTTCGCAAAAAACGCGTGGAATTTAGAAAAATAAGACCTGGTCATTACTCCGCATTTTCTATAACGTGACATTACTGTAAAACTCTGGTAAACCTTACAAATGACCTTATTGTCCTAGTATCTTTATGTTGATCAAAGATGACACGTGCTGGCTATTCTAACCCACTCGTATGACTAGTTGGGTTGTGCGGCGCTTTCAAAAAAGAAAAAAAAAAGAATATCCAACCCTTTAGCATTTAAATAATCTATCATAGCATAAAGAGATTTAATTTTAGGTAGCAGCTGGAATTCCTGAATGGACATCCTGAGAAGCCCCAGTCCAAAATAATTTCGTAACATATGTATAGAGTGGAAAACACTTCACGGACATGATTTACAGGAGTGTGATTACCCACCCATGTTTTAAACCAGCACAAGCGAGTGATCGTATCACTGTACAACTTACAAACCAAATTTAAGGGCCTGCAATTCCATACTTTCCATCTGACTTTGACGTGTTGTTATTCTTCAGGATTGCTTTTGTACTTGGTAGCACCGGCAATGCTTAATATCGAGCTCGCTACTTGTACGGCATTTGTTTTTGCTGTTCTTGTCTTGAGGTTGTTCTTGGCATTCCTCTTGATTATCGAGGGCGGGTTTGAAGAGAATTTTTATCTGGGAGACTCAGGATTGTATCTGGGCGCTCGAGTAGCATTTAAGCAGGTAGAAAACCTCAATAGCAAACATACATCATATCTTACGCCTAGCGACAATGTTATTGACTTTTAATAGTATGTACATTTTGTGAAGAGGGCCAAGATTGCCAAGCAGTAAGTGTATTTTTGGTGCTGTTCCAAAAAATCTTTTTACGAAAAATGCTTGTCCTTAACCTTATCATTTGCGGGTCTCTACGAAAGACTTGATTACTGCACGAATGACGGATATACCGTCCGAAAATATGCACCTTCAAGAGCATCTCCCGCTGCGCCCGGTATTCGTATCTTACAGGCTAAGGTACACGTAGATTAGATTGGTGCCATAGCTCTAAGATAATCAGAAGGAATTTGAAAGTACCGGTAAGGCAATAATTCAGAACAAGAATACTCACAGAAAGATGGCGAATCTTTCTAGGAAGATCTAACAATCCTGCAGTATCGGTATCATCGCATGAAACTTGTCTGTGAGGAACTACAATGTCTCTATGCCGCTCTCAATTGGTTCGCTTACCTAAAAGGTGGGGGTCCAGTCGAGATTCGAACTCTTGGAAGTGGGTATAGATGGGTCAAACAACGTCTCGCGACCTCATAACCCATGCAGAACCCAGGCAGCACCTTGTCTGAATGTGCAGAAATAGACTCTACCAAGTGTAGAAGGGACACGGATATTCCGAGATCAGAATGTATATAACTTCCCGATAATGCGAGAGAATATTTTTCTTCTCCATCTCATTCTTTTCTGCTTTACCGTTATTTCCTTCTTTCACTTCAACCACACTCTTTCAACTACATTCGCTTAACTATACGTTAATCTTTGCCCTATTATTTTTCGGATTTTTTATTTATTTTATTCAGACGTCAAAATGCAGCTCCTCAACTTTCCAACCACTCTCCTTCTCCTCACTTCCGCAGTGGCTGTGACCGCCGCTCCTGCTCAGTACGATTATCCTTCTTGTAGCTCGTTCTATCGCACTAACTATCTTCTAGGTCTTCCGAAAAAGCAGGAATTGAAGCTCGTGACCCCAACGCGCCCATTGATAAATTACTCAAGTCAACCGGATACAGACCTTTCAACCCTGGCCACATCAAGAAAACAACTCCAAAGGCAACTCGTCGTTCCGTATCTCGTCGTGACACTGGAGCTATTAAAGCTAGACAGTACCCAGCTCCTGCTCCTGCCTATCCTGGCTATGCCTACCCAGCTGCTCCGGCTTATCCTGCCTACCCACAAGCCGCTGCACCATATTACCCACCGGCTGCTGCTACTCCCTACTCCGCTGAGGCTGCTGTTCCAGCAGAGCCAGAAACAGCCTCTGAATCCGAATCCGACCGCGAGGAGGCGGGTGAAATCTCATCTGGGGACGACCGCGAGGAGGAAGCCAAGAAGGAAGCCGAGAAGGCTGCTAAGGCTGCAGCAGCACCAGTTCGTCGAAGTCTTAACTACAGATTTGTCGGCCGCCGTTCCGTGGCTCGTCGCGACAACAGAGCTGTCCGAGCTCGACAGGAGCCAGCGCCNCTGCAGCAGCACCAGTTCGTCGAAGTCTTAACTACAGATTTGTCGGCCGCCGTTCCGTGGCTCGTCGCGACAACAGAGCTGTCCGAGCTCGACAGGAGCCAGCGCCAGAAACAGTCGACCCGGCGGGTCAGCCTATCGAAGAGGACTCTGATTTCTCTGAATCTGAATCTGAGTCCGAATCTGACCGTGAGGAGGCGGGTGAACTCTCATCTGCATCCGATCGTGAGGAGGCTGCTGAGAAGGCTGAGGCCGCACCAGTTCGTCGAGGTCTTAACTACAGATTCATCGGCCGCCGATCTGTGGCTCGTCGTTCCACCAGGGCTCTCGCAGCTAGACAAGAACNCTGCATCCGATCGTGAGGAGGCTGCTGAGAAGGCTGAGGCCGCACCAGTTCGTCGAGGTCTTAACTACAGATTCATCGGCCGCCGATCTGTGGCTCGTCGTTCCACCAGGGCTCTCGCAGCTAGACAAGAACCAGCACCAGAAACAGTCGACCCAGCTCCGGCTGAAGTAGACACTGATATCTCCGAATCTGAATCCGAATCCGAATCCGACCGTGAGGAGGCGGGTGAACTCTCATCTGAATCCGACCGTGAGGAGCAAGCCGATGAGGAAGCCGAGAAGGCATCTCAGTCTATCACTCGTCGTGGTCTTAACTACAGATTCATCGGNACTCTCATCTGAATCCGACCGTGAGGAGCAAGCCGATGAGGAAGCCGAGAAGGCATCTCAGTCTATCACTCGTCGTGGTCTTAACTACAGATTCATCGGCCGTCGATCCGTGGCTCGTCGTGCCACTGGCGCTATCGCAGCTAGACAGGAGCCAGGACCAGAGCCCAACGTCGAAACGGTTGAGGCTGAAGAGGAGAAGTCCTCTGAATCCTCCTCCGAGTCTTCTGAGTCTGAGTCTGAGGAAACAGCCGCACCAGTCGTTCGTCGGGGTATCAGCCGTCGTTCTGTATTCCGCCGTGACACTGGGGTTATCGCAGCTAGACAAGAACCGGAACCCAACACAGTCGACCCGGTTCAGATTGATACAGAGGACTCTGAGTCTTCTCTCTCTTCCGAGTCTGAGTCTGAGGAGTCAGGCCGCGCAATTGCTCGTCGCGACTTTGGAGACATTCATGGAGGAGATCCGTTAATACACGCTGAGAATGACGAGTCTGAAGCTGAGTCTGAACGCGAGGAAAAGGAGGATGAGCTCAGCAGTGAGTCTGAATCTGAATATGAGAACGCGCTTGACGGACCAGCTGCATGATCGTATGATATTTCCATTTTTCTTTGAGACGGAAACTTAGAAAGATATCATTCGATCTAGGTAGATTGCCTTTAGATATCATAAAACCTTTAATTCCTGATATGCACGTGTCTTGGCTTAGCCATTCCCCCGTCTTTGTGACAAAAATGTGATTCTAAATTTCCAGTGGTTGGAATTTTTGGTTGTAAGTTTCCCCCATCATGACATACAGTAAACGTGTTATGCTGGAAACTGTTTCGGGGACCCCATAGCCATTTAGATGCAAAGGATTAGAAGAAAGGTAATCTATTTGCGGCACGTTGAATAGTAATCTTCGCTTTGAGAAAATCCAACTTTATAGACGAAGCCACTCTAGTAGCGAGCAGCCATCAGGACCACTGAATACTTCTGTGAAATCGTGGGGGTCCTAACCATGATATCAGATTTTAGAATATGATACCACTACATATCAGAATTATTATACATGCATGAAGCTATATCTGAAGGCGCTGACTAAATATAGGAACAAGAAAAAAGCAAAATTCCTTGGACCTCGCTAAAGAAACTCTCAGGGGTTGTTACGTGATATTGTTTTTGCCACCTTCAACTTGTAGAAAACTGTATGCAACAAGAGAGCTGCTCATTACTCTGCAAATACCGTAAAGAGCTATTGAGCCAAAAGTTTGGCATAAGCAGGTAATTTGTTCTAGTATACCTGGATTACCGAAAAATGAAAAACGCTAATTGTTCTAAAGCATCCGCATAACCACTTTAGTTCAAAAATGTACACAAAGGTTAATCAATTGCAAAAATAACTCAGTAAACAGGTCCCCAGTTGATTGTTTTGCTCCTTTACGACGAAGCCGCATGTGCAGGAAGTTCAACTGCTGGTTTAACCCCAGAAAGCTCATGCGCAACACCCTTCTCATTGTAAAGCTCGCTCACTTTCATCCTCCCATCGATCTCCACTCTTTGGTCTTCCCCTGGCAATTCGTTGCTATAGCCCAGTGCTCGAGGGAGCTCATCCGTGATCTCCTCCCGTAATTCTTGTTTGGCTCGTTGTCGTCGGTATATCCAAATGCCTGATATGAAGAATAGGAAAGTGACGGAGAGGCTGATAGTTATTCCGATGACCGCTTTTTTGGGAAGAGGAGCTCGAATCAGTGGAGTTGATTGTACGGATGAATTACTCGGGGCTTCGCCAGGAACGGTAACGATTTGAACAGCAGCAGACGTGATTGGGCTATCGAGTAAAGCATCCGCAATAGATGGGACGGCATCCACGATAGCGTTGATGGGCATGGCAGTTACTACCAACGGATTGATGAGAGCTACTGAGTGGGCAAACAAAGGAGATTTTTCTCTTGGGTTCTCTGATGGGGTGTTTGATGATGAGGGAATTAAAGGCGAAGCGAGCGCTGAAATCTGACCATTGTGTGGCAGCGGAGCCACAATATTAGCAGCTATGTTATTTATTTTAGTTCTAGTGTCACGTAATAGGTCACGTGTAGCGCTCCACTGCTGTATGGTGGAGCTCTATCCCCCCACGCCCCCAAACTGCGGCCAGCACCTCCCTGGTCAGGGCACTGTACCAAGAATGGTAAGCGACCCAATAGAACACCAGCTTTAGTAGATGAATATACTAACTTTAATAAAAAGTAAGGAAAATGGCCTTTCTTTATATAACTAGGTATTATAAGTATTATAGGTAAAGGTGGTTTACTATAACTTAGTATTCCCGCTATTTAGTTATTATTAGTAATTAAGGTTAATATAACTCTTTCTATATCTATTCCCTTAGGTAGTATAATTTAGTAGTATTCTTATAAGTTTAAAACGTATTATAGACCTTTCTAAGAGTACGATATATAGACGATGATTCCCTGAATCTATAGTATCTAGTCGTATATTTTTAGGTAATATAGAAGCAGAATTATATTAATTACTAGATCCTACGAAAATTAGTGTTCCTACCCCTATATTAGGAGGTCCTGGCCGTAGCTACTATAAGGGGATAGGTATTTAGCCGAGAGTTAGGCGCTCTAGTACTATATAAATTCGGACTCCCTCCTATATGATTAGATAAGCTTTACACTTAATTTAGTTACTTCTTTTATAAGTAATCTACTTCCTCTATACTCCTATAAACTCGTTATAATTCCCGCTATAACCGGCTAACTGTGAGGCAACTTATATTTAGCTAGACACTTTGTTAGAGTTCGAAAAGTAATATACTCCTGGGAAAGGATTATAGTAAGGCATACGGGAGACTCGCTTGATGTATTTACAGCGACGTCTATAAAGGAAACTGTTTGACCAGCTGTGATGGTTGATGTACACTGCCCAGGAACACCGGCTGGAAGAACAGCGGAAAGAGTGTAAGCACTACAAAGTTCAGAAATCGTCAATTATGGGGTATGCTATCAAGACCAAATACTCACACTGGACAACAAGCTATCTGTATGATGTTAGACGCAACTGCAAAAGTCGTCGCCGTAGTGTAGCCTTCGGGGCATTGCAGGGGGCCAATCGAATAGTGCAATGAGGCAGATTTGGCAGTATTCCACCAAATTAAAACCTGGTCGGGGAGACAATCAACCCCAGCTCCATATCTAGCAGTTGGTACCCGACTACTAGATAGGTTTCCGTTGGAAAACATTAACGCGGATGTAAGTCTTATTACATCACCTAAACCAGCGTAAGAGCAAGAAGTGGGGACCGTCCACGGAGTAGTGAGTGGAAGCCATGAGGTAGGTGTACCAGAAATCACTTCTGGTGGAAATGTTGTGAACGACATTTTCGAATTTCTCGTCGGAACCAAGAAAAGAGAAGATCGTAGGTTCATATGGGAGGTCTTTCAACCCCCTAAATAAATCTCCATGTATCTGCAGTAGTACTCAGCACCTTAAGGCATCGAATTTGATACCAAACACCAACGGGTACTGTACCTCATCCTTCGCTTAGGAGTCGTTGATTGGCTGGGTGATTTCGGATGCAACGCCAGGGTTCATCCACAACAAATCCTTCTGGTGAAGTGTGGCCCCCCTCTACGGGGACGGAAAAACTTGGGAATTTAGACCGCTGAGACTTGGATGTTTTAAAAAATAGAATCTGTACTTTACAAATGTTGAAGAAATATATGAAAGATAATAGTAGACTTCCGCTTGTGTTACATCAATCTTAACTACACCCGAGCCCTTCTTAGCTCTGCTGTTATAAGTTAGTCATATAAAAATACGTTAACAAATGTGATCCTAGAGCGTGAAATCACGAAAATCTTTCCTTTCCCGTTCCCCAAAGACTGATGCACGGCGCAGCAGAAAAGATTTCGTATGTTTCCGTACATTGAAGAATTTTATCGATCATCGTATGCGCACGGCCTATAATGTTATTATTCCTGAACTGATTGTGACCAAATAGAACGACGAATTAGAGCATCCTAGGCAAGCTCCTGTTGGACATAAAATTAACGGACAATTATTTCTCAATAGCGTAACTTAACTCAAACTACTTTCTTATCTTATTTATTTAAGAAAAGGTATACAGATTGAAAGAAGATTCCATAAAAATCAAGTCAATTATCATGAACTCTTCTCATTAAAAAGTCCAATACTTGAGGTTGACATACACTAATAGAAAGTCAAGATATTTAATACTTTTTACGTCTAACAGGAGACAACGTCTCCATTCTAATGTTATTCTAGCGTAGGGCTTCATTCTCTTCAGGAGTTCCAGGGCAAGTAAATGTTGTTAAGCAATAATTAGAAGGTTCTTAGGGAGCCAAATCTAGATCTTATACACTTTGTTTCGTTGCCCCACGCTGTCAAAAGAATACTGTTTTTATATAGATATTTTATGACGTAGTACCATGACATTGTACTATTAAGTAATTATGCTACTTATTCTGCAGTTTATTGAAGACTCGAAACTTGATTGCTTAACTCAAAGATTGCTTGTTTCGCAATTGAATTGAGACCTTTCCATTTGATAGCTTGGAAGTTGCTTGTTTAAACGTTTTCGTGTTTTGGTTTGGTTTTTGTCGTCAGTCACATACACGTGTATTCCTCTAGAAAACATTGCACTTATTCAGTCTCATAGCCCAGGCTAAATCTGACGCAACATAACACATGATAGCGTGGTGTTGAGTTCTATCCAGAATTCTGCTAAACGACAAAAGTAACCTTGTCGTATTGAATAGTAATGCCCAAAAAATAGACAAGTGGGTGGGGGTCTAGACGACCAACCACCTCTTATTCATAGAGACATGACCAAGGATGTACTCAAAAACTGTGACAAGGATGAACTTGAAAGGGAGTAATTTGGAGTGGGTTATTAGTCAAACTTATAAGATATGATCAGTGTTCTAGTTTGGAAACTTCTCTATCATTTCAATATACTAATCAATACGGTATATTGCCTTGAAACGCTAATGTTAACACAAATCTCAAGTGCGTAGGACTTTGGAAAGTGAAAGTGAAGCTAAATATAACTCGCTTCACTAGCTTGTTGAAAAGGGGAGCTGAATAACCTGAGCGCCACAATTCGAGGTACACTACACCGCCACAGTGTTTCAGACGGCTGCGAAACGGGAATGCTTCTGGCCGCAACCACCAGCAACTGAGCACCCCGCTAACCAGCATGATCCACACAATACACGAGTCCGAGCTACCTGACACGACGCTTTCCCTCGAGACATACAATACATATACAAGCGCATTTTCGAGCTTCATGCTTCACGACCTGCATCTTCGAGTCTCGACCATTACTATAGAGCGACTGCAGCTGGGACGGTCGTTCGAGGCGGATCCTCCGTGTCTGCCTCTGTCTTTGAATCGTCAAGATGGGGCTCTCGATGATCCGCGAGCAGCGTGAAAGTAAGGACAACAATTCACCATTGGCTGGTACATGCAACTGACGCGGATACCAGTAATTCTCAGTACCATCAAAGCAATTACCCGCGGCGACGTACGATTCCTGCTTCAAACCCCCCTTCTGAGCTCTGCTGACCGCCCGTAGTGGAAGGTGCTGGTCATCGACGAATATTCCAAGAAGATATTAGACAATGCGGTCAAGGAAGATGATATTCTCAACGAGAATATTGCTAGTACGTGCGGCCGAACAAGAATGCGGGATTTATGCTAATTTGCACAAGATATTGAGAAGATTGAGGACCGGCGGCAGATGAGCCCCGACATGGACGCTATATATCTCATCTCGCCCAAATCACATATTGTCGATTGCCTGATGGCAGATTTCGAGCGCCATAGATACAAAAGATCCTACCTCGTATGGACGTCTCTTCTAGAGCCCAGAATACGCGACCGAATCGACCGTTCAGACATGGCAAAAGCACAGATAGCAGGATTCCAAACTATATCCGTGAACTTTTTCCCCCGAGAGTCAAACCTGATAACGTTCCGGGATCCTCACAGCTTTCAATTGTTATACAATCCAACCTGCAGCTCACTCGTTCAAGGACATGTGTTCGAACTTGCCAAACAGGTCAGACAGATGTACTTCAGACAACACCTTTGTAGAGACTGACCCGTTTTAGATAGTAGATTGTGTTGTCTCCCTAGGAGAGAACCCAAAAGTGCGATTCTTCCAACCTCGCCCTTTCATACCCCGAACTCCGACTGATCAGGATCAATATGGCCCAAGGATTCTCAGCGGCTACCTGGCGCAAGTGGTCCAGGATGAACTAGATTTATATATGAGATACAACCCTGATTTCCCACCTCCAAGCAACCGGCCACAGGGGGTGCTCATGATTGCTGATCGATCTTTCGACCTAATGGCTCCGCTCTTACACGAATTCACATATCAAGCTATGGCTCACGACCTCTTGCCCATAAAGGAAGGCGAAAAGGTTATGTACACCACAGTGGTGAACGAAGGCACCGGGGCCCAAGAAGAAAAGGATATGGAAATTGGAGAAAAGGACAAGATCTGGGTAGAGAACCGACATCGACACATGAAGGACACGATCGAGAAGTTAATGGGAGATTTTCAGAAGTTTATCGATGAAAATCCACATTTTACAAATGCAGAAGGGGACGCAACGAGCTTGAATGCCATCAAGGATATGTTGGCAGGATTGCCCCAATTCCAGGAGCTCAAAGAAGCATACTCTTTGCATTTGAGTATGGCACAGGAATGCATGAACATATTCGAAAAACATAAGTTGCCAGATCTTGCCTTAGTAGAGCAAACCCTGGCTACGGGTCTTGACGAGGATTTCCGGAAGCCCAAAAATATGGCAGATCAGGTTGTAAGAATTCTTGATGATCCGAGTGTTGGCCCATCAGACCGGCTGCGACTGATCATGATGTATTGTTTGTATCGTGAAGGAGTGATACAAGAGGATATTGAAAGGCTTCTTTTTCATTCTGGGTTGCCATACACAACGGCCGATGCCAACGTAGTGACAAATCTGGACCTACTAGGAGGCCGCACACTCAAAGCCGACGTGAAAGACAAACAAATTAACGCGCCGCCAATCCTTGCAAAGAAGGCCGCTCCTACCGCTCAGGATGAAGAATTTGCACTTTCTCGATTTGAACCAAACGTCAAGTTGATGCTCGAGGAGCTGGCGAAAGGGACGTTGGATCAGTCACTATTTCCCTATCTAAGGCCACCAACAGATAACTCCACGGAACTTGCTTTGCAATCCCAGACTTCTCTGCGAAGCGCGAAACCTACATGGGCTCGAAATCGGATGTCTACAGTCGACAACAGACAAAGAATATTCGTATACATGGCTGGAGGAGCAACCTACTCGGAAGCCAGATCTTGTTATGAAGTTGCCAACACCCGAGGAAGAGATGTCATATTAGTCACTAGTCACATGCAAACACCAGAAACATTCGTACAAGACATGAGGAACCTAGATGCCAAGAGAAATACATTAGGGTTTCCCATCGATGGACCACAACCCCGAGCTCCCGAATACCTTTTCAAGAAAAACGATCCTCCTCCTCCTCGTCCTGTACAACCAGTTCAACAGGCCATGCCAACGCAGCAACGACCTAGTGCTCTGCAAGCAGGAAGACCGGGTGGTCAAATGCCGATGTCAGGTAAAGCGCTTCCTATGCAGCCCCCGACTGCGGGCATGGCTGCCATGAGCATGAATTCCAGTCCAAGTACTGGGCGACAGCCTATGCAACTTGGACCTCAAAATGGGATGAGCAGCCATAAGCCAGATAAGAAAAGCAATCATGATGGAGAAGAAAAAGCGAAGAAGAAACGTGGGTTCTTTGGCAAACGTAAAGATAAATCTTGAGTGGTGAGTGGATCTCTAGGCATCATGGAAGGAAACGAATTGGTCACATGGCATTTTCGATTGTTGGATCCAAAGGGTGAGAGAGAGAGAGTGTGTGTGTGTATTTATGGGCGGGCATCTCTGTTTCAGCGGCTGGGTGGGGAATCGTGTGCATAGCAAGGCAAGGCGTTGAACGCATAGCGATGTTGTATACAGAATCAAGAAAGCATGTAGGGGAATGCAATGCAAGTGTTGAGGAAATAAGCACGCTAGTCCCAAAAAAACAGCCGCACGACGAATGAACGCGAATTTCTGATGTGAGGTGGGAGAGGACCTGCCTGCTTGCTTTGATTGGTTCCTTGAATGGTTGCCTGGCATTGAACTTGGTATATACATATACGTTGTCCAGCTCTCTCTCTAGCTCTCTCCCTCCCTCTGGTTGGGGTTTTGTGGAGTTGGGTGGCTTGTATTCTGTGTGAGAAGATATAAGTTTCTTTATTAATCCACAGCGGGTAGGGGGGGGGGTTAGGGGTGCGTAGCAAGTATGCAGTAATTTATTTTCAGAATATCTGTAACTGGTGTTTTTTTTTGTTTCTGTTTTTATATTTGTATTTGCACTAATCACCTCGTCTGCTGCGGCCCGCTGGTCTTCTTACCCTTTTTTGTGATGGATACAGTGGATATTGTACTGCTATTGTGCTCTCCTTGCGGTTATTTTTTATCTGTGTTTTTATTTTTAATTATTATTAATCTATCACTTATCAATCTTACTAGACCATAGATCATAATCTTCTAACCTTTCAAATTTTAGCCATCTAATTCTAACGAATTAACTATCACAGTAGCTAGGAAAAGCAATCAATCACCTAGTATAAGACATCTAGCTTATGCTATACAGGTTGAAACCAAATAATATAGATCTTGTAGCTGTACCTCTATAATCACTTGAGTCTTTAGCAATACAGTAAAACCAGTTTGGGCAATGAATAAACCTTAGATCACTAGACTCTAGGTAGTGAATTAATAGCTTAAGGGGAAGTGTATAGGTAGTGAATCATATTCCAACCCTCATTTCTGAAGAAGACTAGACTAGATGAGACTAGACTTTCAGAGCACATTCACTATTCCTGTTTGTTGCCTAATAAGCGAAATGCGGGGTACACATGGTAAAGTACCTAATTAATCACAGTAATTCAGCTCAACCTTCTACTGTATCTCCTAGTGAATACCTATAAGCTAACTACCTAACCACTCTCGCCACTACAAGTGGTTCCACCAAGACCTAAGATTCACCAGGTAATCCCACACAACGAGGAAAAGGCGCAAGAAAAAGGTTAATGACAGTGATACAGTTCTCATTGAATAAAACCATTCCCCCCAAAGGAAAGTTGGAAGTTCCTTTGAAGGGGGAATGGTCAGCTTACGTACTATCTAGGCAGACTAGGCGGACTTTATGACCCAAGAAAAACAACCGCTCGCCTCGTCCCTTCCCTCACATCATACCCATCCATCCCCTCTACCTAGTTCTCAGCAAGAACAGAATATAGTTACAAGAGCTGACTGTCATCTTTCCCTACGCCTTTCCTTCCTCTCCCATTCATGCCTGCCCCCCAAACAACCCTTCAATCAATCATCATTTGTGTTCCCATATTTCCATCCATCCCTCAATATGAAAAGGGTTTTTTGTAATCC
Organism: Hymenoscyphus albidus; assembly: GCA_911693285.1. Classification (NCBI taxonomy): domain Eukaryota; kingdom Fungi; phylum Ascomycota; class Leotiomycetes; order Helotiales; family Helotiaceae; genus Hymenoscyphus; species Hymenoscyphus albidus. Next base: position 40,412 of record CAJVRM010000103.1, on the reverse strand, counting down.
CATGATAGCTTGTATCTTCTTACGATCATGTATGATGAGAAGTGTGTAATGTAGATTTATCTACTGTCTTCGGAAGTTGCCTTGTGGAGGAGGTCCTCTTCCGTCAAATGGTCCACCGAATGCCATTCCCTCGGGACCAGGGAAGCCATTCATTCCTGGGGGCAAGAAACCCGGTGGTGCTTGAGGTGGTGCACCGAAGAAGCCTCCCGGTCCCATTCGTGGTGGACCTGGCATTCCTTCAGGTGGGAAGTTGCCCATTGGAAAACCAGGAGGGAACATTTGTTGCGGCATTGGCATAGCACGGTTTGGTCCATTGGTTCCGAGTCCAGGTGGAGGAGGGATGTTTGGAATACGATGCTGAGGTGGAAGTTGTTGTGTAGGACGGTCCCAACCAATATCCGGTCCAAGTCCTGGTGGCCCAGGACGTTGTAAAATCTGGGTTGGATGGACCGGGTTTCCAGGTTGTCTTTCATGCTGTGGTGGCGGGCCACGCTGGAAACCCTGCTGTTGTGGCTCATGGTCATAGAAGCCCGGTGGAGGTTGACGGATTTGGCGTTGGGATGCAGAACGTTCTCTTTCCCGGTGTGCTGCTGCTTCGCGCTGCTGCATCTCCTGTTCACGTTCCATCATCATCTGTTGCTGCTGTTGCTGCTGGTGTTGTTGCTGCATGTGTCGCTCCTTCTGACCCGGTTGCATTCTCAATAGAACCTGTTCTGATCTCTGAGGCTCGGGAGCTGCTTTCATGAGACCCATAAGAAACTCCGACTGGCTATTTCTACCTGACTGATCGGAGCGAAGTGAAGCTTGGCTCATTGCATTTTGTCGTTGACCACCCAAATCATGCATCATCTGGTCTCTCAATGCGGGTTGGCTATTCGCAATTTGACGCTGAGCAAGCAAATCTTGAACTGCTTGATGAGAAGAATTGACAGGCTGTCGACCTTCGCCATGACGTTCAGTCCGATATTGCTGAAATGGCTCGGGCGTAGATATTGGGATATGTTGCTGCTTTTCCTGAACGAGTGGTGGTTTTTGGTGCTGCATTGCTGCATTCGGGGGTGGGGTAGAGCCCGCTTGTGGGGGTGGTTGATTCATTTGAAGCTTCTGGAGCAACATCTGGAAAGCCTCTTTCTCTGCATTTGACTGCGATGAAGAATTGCTGCCTGCTCCGGCGAACATCGCTTCTAAACCGCCCTGTTGCTGCATCGGCATAGGTGGTGGTGGTTCTGTCTGTCGGCGTGCTGGTTCTTCTTGTGGGGTGAAGAACGACGTAAATCTAGAGGCTTTCCCTGTAGTTTTTGCCTTTGCAATGCCTTCCTTCCGAGATTCGACACCTGATTCTGGGCTGACCTCGTCCTTTGGAGTAGCCCACTTGCCGAAAAATTTGTCCGGTCCAGTATCAATAGCAAGCGGTGTTTCGACCTTTTGTGCCGGTGATTCCAAGCCAAAGAAACCGCCACCATTATCTGGAGGACTATCGTCCACTGGAGTCTTTGTGGACTTGTCCTTTCCTTGCATAGATTCTTTCCACTTCTGAAATTCTTCTTGTGTGTGAGCTTGTGGCTTTTCCTCCTGAGGCTCATCCATCCATTCGGGATCGCGTTCTTGACGCTGATCTCGCTCTCTATCCCATCGTTGGTTACCTCGATCCCCTCTCTCACGTCGGTCGCCTCTATCGTTCTTATCGCCACCTCTGTCTTCCTTGTCCTCCCGTTCCTTTTCGCGCCAACCTCTGCTGCGATCCATGAACTTGTCTCCATTACTATTACGGTCTTTCGATGGAGCTGGTCCGTCTCCGTTATCCTTGAACCATGACGGCTCATTTCGACCACGGCCTGTTCCATTTCTGCGACCGTCTCTCTCCTGGTCTTCGTGATCCTTGTCCCTGGCATATGTATCGAAACCACGAGGCGGTCGATCCTTTACATCACGATCTTCTCGGTCTTTGAATCTTCGATCATCTTTATGTCTGTCTAAGCCCATTCTTCCATTGAACCTCTCTGCGCCTTCATTACCAAAACTTTTGCGGGGTTTCACTGTGCTCCACCCATCATTGTCTTGATCACCATCATTTCGTCGCACACGTAAGTTGTTATTGCGTGCATCTCGTCGATCATTATCTCCATCGCCATTTTTGCTGCGGAAATCGAATCTCTCGCGTGTAGCGGTGTCTCTCGTTGGGGTTCGGTCAAGGGAGTCGAAGCTTTTGCCACTACTGCGAATAGAGGTCGCTGACATGAAAGAGGTTTTGGGAGGGCCAAGAATTATGTCTTCTGGGTCTGGGCAAAGTCAGTATATCTGAATTCATGAGTGATGAATGAAGCCCATACTAGCGCTGTTACGAGGAACATGCCTTTCAGCACCCGGTCGTTTGTTTGGCTGATCTAAAATCAGGTCAGAATCATAGTTCTTCGTCCTCTCGTTAGGTGGGTTACGAGTAGGATCTGCGGGTGGTCTTCCATATGTTAGCATGTGTTCTGTATGCCGAGGTGCTTGAGCATACCCCATCCATTGCTCTGCTGGCGGCAGGCTTGATGGTTTCTTCACTAAGGGTGATTCTCTGAGGACTTTCAGTTCATCTGTGGTATATCTGAGTGACATCGTGATGGCATAAAGTCCTTCGTTTTCCCGCTATCTTAGGACACATAGGCTTCGTGGGAGGCTGCGGTGATATAGATTTGATGTGGCAGAAGGTGGAGTGGAAACAAAAATGAGCTGGCAGAGGTAGAGAGGTGAAGGTGAAGGTGAAGGTGAGGTTTCAGTGGTCCAGGGTCGTTGTGGGGTAGACTGTGTGCAAAAGCACAGGAGAGCAAGTGCCAGTGCCTTGCCCAAAGCTGTTGTGAAGGCAGAGGCAGGCTAAGCGCGAGGCGCAAACTGCCTTTTGTGCTTGCGAAATCGAGGCTGATAGATATTTGGGGGCGATAGTGTAGTCGTATCAATTAGATGAGGGATAGCGTAACAGACAAAGGTATTCGATAATAAGGCTCACTGTTGTACAGGTGTAGGTGGGCTTTTGGATGCGGTTTGATGGTGTTTGTGAGGTATTGCTTGATTTGCCTAGTGCAAGGCGGGCTTCATAGCCGAATTAGAGCCTGAGGCTTGCACAAGGCAATAAATCACCAGACTTGAGACTTCAACAATCTAATCACCTTCAGCTAGAGTTCATGACAATAGTTAGTAGGACTTGATATTCTCACATGTTCGACTTTGAATTCACCATAACGAATTGTGGGGTCCATATACGGTCCGTATCCAAAAATGACGGAGATATGTTATGCTCATCCGAAACCAGGTGTGATTAAATACCCCTGTACTCTACTCCTACAGCAGGGCTCAGAATGCCATATTTATTGTCCTGGATATGGCCCAAGGATTGTCATCTATGGTCGGCTACAGAAGCTAGAAGCACTTAGTGAATTTATACAAAAACTCCCGTCTCATCAAACACCCGCAATCACGGATCCGTACAGCCCTCGTGATGTACGTCGCCACTGAGATGGGCTGAACAAAATACAGCACATCATTGATACTTACACCAAAAGGCTGTTAAGATACAAAGTAAAGTGATATGCGAGACTTGTCTTGTAGAAGCCACAAAAACTCTGGGTATCTGTACAAAAATCTAAAACTTCAAAGTATCCGCCTTGACAATATCAATACCATTCGCCCATTTCCCAACCCGCTTTTTGTCCGATGACTCCAAGATCTTCTCCATCAACACCTTGAGCGACATACCCGAGCCCAACGCAACTTGCGCTTGGAGCCAGGTCATGGTACTAAACCTTGTGATAAGTGTGGTGCTGCCTCCTTCGATTGTGGTCGCTCTGAAAAGTATACGCAGTATCTTGTCGCGCAAACCCGGGGCGAGATAGGCGCTGTTCCAAAGACTGAAGAGCTTTTCAAAGACACGACGCTTACGATAAATTGCCATATCTGATTCCGTTCGAAGACCAGCAAGCATTCCAGTGAGAAGCCAGCTTGCTTCCTGATAATATGCATCGTCCAAACTTGGCGATTCATCGAGGATTTTGTACATCAAAGGAACTTTATCTAATTCCCACGTAGGACCCTGCGAAAGAAATTTGTTGATCTTTGGATAAAGACAGTGCAGCGGGTCGTTGAGAACGTTGATCGCGCGAGAAGCGAAAGCTGATACCACAGTTGCTAAAGGTTGTTGACTGATTGTTTTCTTGGCCGTCTCCACAACTTCGCAAAGTAGAAGCCATATCTGCTCTTTCTCTTCAAAAGTAGAAGCCTTGAGCTTGGCCGCAAACTTGGATGTATTTGTTGCTGCTTCCATACGCACGCTCAGATGCTCAGATGATAGAAGCATTATCAGTGATGCCAAATGCCCCCCTTCAACTGCTTCGTCCACTTCCTTTGAAACCCATCTCACAAGTGATGCGTGATCCTCGGTCGAGACGGGAGAATCTTCTAGCATTTTTGCTGTAACTGCATCTTTCTCCGCCTCGGAAGGTCCGTTGGTTTTCGCAACGCCAGCAGACTTGGATGGACTTTTTGATACCGGTTCAGGAACCTCAATGTCATCTACCAATTTATGAGAACGTTCAATGGTCTTCCTAGCGGATGACTCCTTTGGGATGCCAGAAGCAAGCTCTTCTGCGACTGTCTTGATAACCTTTTTGTCCTCTTTGATTTTAATCCCGGTCGCCAAATAAGATGCGACAAATTGGGCAACATCAGGCAGCACTGAATCGTCGGTTGCTTTAAGCAGAAATGGCCATTGTTCCACAATAGCCAAAGTCAACAGACTAAGAGGCTGCTGCTTCTCGGCGGATTCATGAACTTTGGAGTGTGCTTCTTCGAGTGCCAATAGATATTTGACTGGCTTTGCTGCACAACGAGAAATGCAATCATCAAAGAAAGCATATATGGCTGGGGCATTTGCAGAGCCCGAAAGCGATCGTAATCGCAATATGAATGAGTCCATAGCAGGAATAGCAGTTTGCATTTGTAAAATTTGGTTTTCCTCTATGATGGAACTAAGAACCGATTTTAGTCCAAGCAACGGGATATCAGCAGGAGCCGAAGCCGAGAGTTTCAGCATGGCCATGAACGGTGTTGTTGGAAACTCCTGTATTTTTGTGAACCATCGCATTCCGGGCGAGAAATGAGCAAATTGAAAGAGATTTTCCAATTCCATTACTCGCAGGCCACGGTCTTCGGGTTTAAGGGATGGATCATCGGTATCTCGAAGTGCCTGGGCTAGTGCCCCGGATACGTCGAATTTCGCATCGAGAGCAACGCTGGGGACGACTTCATAATACAAAACGAGTAGTTTAGTGACTGCTTCCCTTTGCAACATATCTTCCGGGGTCATATTTCGAAAGGCATGAATCACATCTTTGATTGAAGGACATCTTTTGCAAAATTCTTCAGTCAATTGACCCGAAGCTTTTTTCCACAAAGATGATGTCCCATTGGCTGCCTCTTGATACATGGCCATAATTTGTTTGAATTTGCGAAAGGCAATACAGAGCATTCTGATGGCAAAGAATTTGATCAGGCTCTGAGGATGTCGTAAACAACCTCTCAACACTTTCTGGCTCAGAGGTTGTGGAAGAACACATTCCAAAACTATTGAAGGCGGAGGTGGAAGTTGCGCGTACCCTCCTTGGTGGCCAAAGTAATTGGGTACGGGCAACTGGAGACAAGAGAAGAGAAAGGTAGAATATCCAATCCATGTTGCTGTGAGTTTTGGATCAAATGCAAATGTCTTCTTGTTGAAAAAGTATTCTGCCACTAGCTCAGGCGCAGCAGCAAAAATAGCCAATATCAACTCTCTTTGCTTTGTGCTCGACCATGGCCGTAAATTCTGAATGAACTCGGACAGTATGGTGTTTCGTACAGGAACTTGTTCGGTAAATTGGCCCATCCACTCAATGCTATCCAGGCCCAAGTCAAGGAAGGCTTGATCGGCATCAACGTCGTGCAAGTCATCCGGATCGACACCACGAGGATAGAAAGCAGTCTGACGGTTAAGGATCCCTGAATCATTGGAAGTGCATGCCAGCAGCAGAAATTCATGCGCCACTGTATCCACAGGTTTGCCTTTCGTTTCTGGGTCTTGCTCTGGTTGGTCATAGCCATACAACATTGCGATTCGGCTCAACGAAGTCGTATTGGCAACTTTTGTTTTGCCATCTCGTGGTATTGCTTCATCCTGTAGGACATGCACTTTTAGCGTTTCCAGAATCTCCCGGACCATAATTGGCTGGTCATCTTTTATGTCTTTGCTCAATGCTGATACTATGTCGCGCTGGTATAGAAGCTCTTTCCTGGAATCCGTGGGCAAGAATCTCAATAAAGACAAAATGAATCGTAAGGAATTCGTTCTGACGGATGGTTTTCGAATATCTTCCTGACCATCACCAGTATAACGGAGATTTAGATTGCGCCCTAAGCCTTTCAGGGTGAAGTCTCTCATTCGGAAGACTTGCCGTGCCATAGCTCCGCCGTCGAAAGTGGTGATTTCCCGAAGCAGACGGAGAACTGGAGAAATGACGAATTCCTTCCCCTTTGTTGCTGTCAATCCTCGAACTACCAAATCCAATTGGCTCTTCTGGAGGATCGTTCGACATAATCGCATACCATGATCGGAGAATTCGAGGATACTGGACATTGTACGCAGTAGAAGTGCAAGGACGGCAGGAACAGCAGATAGTAAAGTCTCGGTATTGGACTGCGCTGCAAAGCTCCATGTCTGCATGATATCTGGGACATGTGCCGCAGTTTTTTCCTCCTCATTTGGCTTGAAGGAATCAAGGTACTCCCTAAGAATTGCTATCCGACGCCCATTGTCGCTTTCAGAACTGGCAAAACTCTCGAGAAATGCCTTGAAAGATTGTATTCCTGATACTTTCTGTTAGTAAGAACAAAGCCGAAGGTCATGTTTGTGCCATACCCTGCCTCGATCGCGTAGAATCTTGGTCAAATGCTAGCAACTGCCGTAGCTGTTTCCCAGAGTGTATTTCAGTCGGCGGGCCCAGATTTCCTACAGCATGCGTATGTCCAGCTTTGCCGACATTTCCAATTTTCTGGCGTTTGAGATAGGCCTGGTTTCCGTCCTCGAGATCGTCTGCGGTTCGTTTTCCCATGGCCAGAACGTTGCGATGTGGTGCTGTTGCGCGTTCACCGATCGCCCATCATAGAGCTTTGCGATGCGCAAGTAGGTACAGTAGATTTTCGGAGGGGTGAAGCAACTTTTTTCTAAACCTGACTCGTACCAAGTACCTTACCTCGGAAGATCATCGGTATCGGCATCGGCACCGGCACCGGCTCCAAAACGTCAACGTAAGAACTCCGAGTTGACACTACCTATCAGCCATCATCAACGACAATTGGGATCATTTCGACACGTTATCAACAATGATGGGCACATGATTTTCTGCTTTCTCAGCCAACGGGCTCATCAGCAGCTATGTCCGCAGCGTTCTCATCCACTCCACGGCGTGGCAATCAGCGGACATCTCATTTACGACACATGAGCAATGGCAGTTCAGTGAACAGCGCTGGCCCCTCGGAGGCGGGCACGATTCAACATGACCCTGAGCCATTGCGGGCTCCCGTTGAGAAAAAATGTGTCCTTTGGATTCATGGTGACCCGTTTTCGCTACCTGACGTTGTCATCAACCTTGACTTATTCCCCGATGTCGAAGTTGGAGAACTCATGGCTATTGTTCCCTTAAAGGCCGACTCACAAGAGAATGTGTCAACTTCAAAAATGGACGGAGATGCTTTGCATCCCTCGATACGCCGTGAACAAAGTGTTTCCAATTCTAACGGCCGGGGTCGAAACAGCAACAATCGGGATCCTAATTTTGGAAATCACTATCTATTCATTGCCAAAGACATGCCAAAGGAGATGAAAGCAAAACAACCGCACATGGAAGTCTCCGTTGCGAGAAATATTGCGGACTCGTTCCATTTGAAGTCGAGGTCACAGGTTTTGATTAGGACAGTTCGTATTACCCCCTCTGATTTGACATTGAGATAGTTAATTTTCATAGACCGATCCTGCTATTAGTTCTGCGTCTCACGTTGAATTATCATTCAAGGACGAATATCTCTCGCGATCTGATATGTGGAGGCTAGCCCTCCAAGAACTCGCCAATAAGACCGTATTTAAAAACCAGAAGATTCTTTTCTTGGGCACGATAAAAGCTCAGGTGACCGCGATCTATATTGCCGGCCGAAAAGTGCAATCTGCATTCTACTCGGCAAATACAAAGCCAATTTTTCGAAGCGAGTCGGCTCGATATGTCATTTTCATTCAAATGTCTAGAGAGATGTGGGATTTTGACTCCGAAGGCTCCGGAGAAATCATGTTTAACAAGGTAGTAAACGGATTTCTACCAGCTCTATTCAAAAAATGGGCTTTGCTAAAGGTGAAGCATCTGGTGAGTATCGTCATGTTCACAAGAGTGGAATACGATACAGGAATTGCCTCAGAGTTAGCCACCGCAACCCACGACACTAATTATCATACGGGAACGCAGCCAGAGGGCAAAAAGCAGCCATATAAAGATTTTTATCGAGTTGTTGTTAGTGATATGGCTAGTGGTTCATGGACTACAATTTTATATCAGTTGAAGCGAGAATTTAGGTTCTTTCTTCGAGACATTTCTACGCATCGTATCAACCTGATAAACTCCCTCCCTCCGCTGCCCGGTGCCAAAGAGGACACCAACAAAGTGCTAGGCACACGTATAGAAGCCAGACCATCATTGGCAATGTATGGAAACGTGCTGGAGGCGATAAATCTAGCATCCTCTCAATTCGCACATGACTACATTGATCGAGATTTGGTTCGGACTGGGATATCAATAGTGGTAGTTACACCGTCCCCAGGCCTCTTCGAGGTCGACTACGAAACATTGAGAATGACTACGGAGACTCTGATTGGAAATGGTATTGGCATTGATCTTGTTTGTCTGCCAAAAATGCCGCTTCACTCCGTGCCCCTTTTTCGCTACCGAAACCCTCTATATCTCACTTTCCAGGAGTCATTGCAACAGAAATCATTCAGAAGTGAGGACAGCACACCACGTCAAAATGCACCGATCTTTGGAAGTAGTTTCTCCTCCATGAACGAATCCTTGTCGCCACATAAAGCATCACTTCATGGTGTGCGTACAAGTTCTTTTTCAACCTCGTCTCCCCCGAGCCAATGGTCCTTCGCGATACCCCATTGGATTGATGTGTCTTTTTGGACTGGGGCTTCTCAGGATGTCCATTCAGGAATTCCAGCTGCTAAAACTACCAGGAGTCATCGTAAAAAGGAACGCACTCAAAAGTCGCAAGACTTTGCAATCCGCTGCAAAATGTATGAGATGGAAATGGCTAGTGTAATGGAAAACGTCCTTTCAGAGATTACGGTTACTCCCTTACAACATAACACGCTTTTTCCTCAAATGGTTTTTGGCTCCCGTGAGATACCTGGAAGTAGAGCCTCTTTACGGGAATCGCCATTAGCTCGCGAAAAGATTTTTGCCAGCTGTATGGAATTTGTCAATGGTCCTGCAAAACCTCTATATGATAGAAGCTCCTCACAGGAAGAGAGATCGTTCTTTAAAGCATTAGATAAGTTTGACGTATCTATTTCCGAGGTTTTAGAGGATGTCACGCCTGAAATACGAACCCATGGAGAGGGGAGACGACTATTCAAACCTGGAAGTGAGGAAGCTATTGTAAAAACTCTTTCTCAGGACCCCAAGATATTTGGAAGCTCATTCGACGATAAGAGAAACGTGAAGGGTGTCATTCCAACGGAGATCTCTCCTTCAACCAAGATGAAACAAAATTCCCAGAACGGAGAGGATACGGTCAAGCCTTATAGAGAAAATTTGAGCAGTACAATGTGCGTAAAAACTTCTCCTGTCAGGCCTGCGAAATTTGGTCGACAAATTAGGCTTGGGAAGTTTGGTTTTGGCATCGCGGCTCCCAAAGCTGCTGTTGCAGAGATTCAGACTGAACATGTTAACGCACCGCGACCAGCAATATCTGCGCACAGAGCGTTGGATCCTAACAAACCCTCCACGGGAAAAATGGCAAACCACTTGCTTAACACCACTGGCCAAGAAAGACCGGGATCCTCCAATAGCAACAAGTCCAAAATACAACCGGAGACTCCACCATCAGAAAGAAGTTCATCTGAATCTGTTGAAAGCCCAAGAGCTTTGGGTGGTCGAACAACTAGACCCATGACCATCAAAAGTGCGCTGCAATCATTAGACTCCACCAACCAATTCAAATCTCGATCACTGCTTGGATCTGTCTACGAAGTACACGATAAGCATGTCGAGAGTGACAATACTGTTACGTTGCAGAACATCAGGCTCGATGACGCCCAAAAGGTTTTCAACTCGAAGCTGGTTGCAGGATCAGTTCTAGAGTTGCCAGCAACCTTGTCTCCAGCTAGAGCTATGTCTCCATGGCTGAGTGTACTGAATCCTTCAAATCCCAATACCGATGACATCATTGGAACAAGTCAATATCGGCGATGGCAACATGTTTTCCCTCGCCCGCTCAACACCAGAACGATGAAGTGGAAATCTCTCTGTTCCCCCGCATCAGTGCCTCTAACGACGGAGTATTTTCCCACCAGGTACCAGCTCGATACCGAGTACCAACAAAAGCCTTACAACATATATCCAAACACCGAAGATGATCTGAATGAAGTAGTCAAGTCAAGAAATGAGTTTCTCCGAGAGCTTGTCAGCCTGCGACTTTCCCAGGGGTTTCAAATCGTAGTTAGCTCGGCAGTCTCAAAGGCATTCGGCCAAAAGTCACTCAAGATTGCTAACCTTTTCGACCCTGGAGACATCGCGGAGGACGGAGCAAGTGTATTTATGTCCATGGGAAACATAATCCATCAGTTATCCTGTGTGAAAGAAACCGAGATTGAGGTTAATATGTTTGTGCGCAAGCCAGCCGCTTCTACCACCTCTAATTCTGCTGTCGCTGTTCCATTCTCATACAAGCCTGCCATTCGGACCACTTTGGCAGACAATTATTACTCTCGTGATATGGTTCTCGGAAACCCCAGAGATGAATGCAAATGGAACCAAGTAGATGCATTCATTGCAGGATTCGATGACGAGATGTCGGAGAACTTACGATTTTGGCGAGCCCGCTTCGTGCTCATACCTGTCGAGAGGCCTGGCCAATTGAATCGGCAGGGCGAGGATAACGAGGAAGAAATTCGTTTAGAAGGTATCAAAAAGCTTACTCAGACTTGGCAGCGACACAGGATCGTAAGTGCCTCGGAGCGAAGGTACCAAAGTCTCGCAGACCAAAAAACCAAAGATCAAAACCCGCTCGATATTGTTTATAAGACTGAAGATCCGTCAATCGTTGTGACTGCAGAGCTGGAAACTCTTCCGCTTCTTGAGACCGGTGATGTGGGCATTCGACGAGGTCAATTACTTGAACACGAATGGTTCCGTAAGTCCAAGCTCGATATAGGTGCGTTGGCGGAAGCGATTCAAGCACCAGTTGAGCGTGGGGGTGTGCGGATGCAGAATCGAAGATGGCATTTTCGCCTTCATTACAACTGTTTCATCGGATCTGACATGACGACCTGGTTGATTGAGAACTTCGAAGACATCAGCACTAGAGAAGAAGCAGTCGAGCTAGGTAACATGCTCATGTCAAAGGATGAATTGCAGCGCATAAGGGAACGAGAAGCAAGTAAAGATGGAGAGAAGAATAAGGATAGATATATGGGAATCTTCGTCCATGTCGAGAAGCGACATCCATTCAGAGATGGGCAATACTTTTACCAAGTCACAGGAGAGTTTGCAAAACAACGCCCAGAGAGCCGCAGTGGTTGGTTTGGGTCACGCCGACGTGATATTTCTATACCTTCTACGCCCATGTCGGAAACCATGTCAAGAGAATCTCCTCGACCTGAAAGATCGATATCTAGTTCTCATCACGACGAAAAATCCTCGGATTCTGGCACAACTACTCCTACGACAGCTGGTGGGAAGAAACCGAAGGTTGCACTGAGCAAAGTGATGAAGTACGATGTTGATCCGCGTGGGAGATCTTACCGACCTGAAAGAATCAACCTCCATTATGACAGGCTTCATAACCCCGACAATTGCTATCATATTAGAATTGATTGGATGGCTGTTACTGCCAAACTGATTGAAGACGCAATAGAGTCCTGGGCACGCACTGCCGAAGCTTATGGCCTTCGACTTGTGGAGGCACCAATTGGTGAAGCCTGCAACATCACGTCCATGCACCCTTTCCGGAGTCCTTATGTTGTCGAGCTCATCGTGCAACCGCCAGATCAGCAACCAAGGACATATTTCGATGTACACTCTTTCGCGCCCCACATCCACGGAAGTCCTGCAAGTCGTCACTATTATCAGAAAGCCATTCTGAAGAAGTTCAACTTCGTTCTAGATGTTGAAGCAGCCAGGAATTTCCCAAGTAATGTGGACGTTACTTATTCTTGGGGCCGACCTGACTTCAAGTACACACAATACATTCATCGATCAGGTGTTGTACTTGCACAGATAACCGACAAGGGCGACTTTCTACTTCTCGCAAACCGATTATTCAACAATCGAGTATCTTCGGCATCAAGAGAGCTAGATAGGTACGTCAAGACTGAACATGTTCGCAATCACCGCATACCATCGGGCTTGTACGGCCATTGGATCAAGCCGACCTCTCCGCCCAATTCTCCCTCGGTTCGCGCTCAGGCTTCTACCAACCATCAAAACTCTCCCAACTTGCGTCCGACTTCCGACGTGTTGGCTTCTAGCCATCCTGGCTCCAAGGCCAATCATTCCAGCACGCCGGAATCCATCAAGGATGAACTCGAGACGTTTTGTCGTAGTGCACCGATGCTTGAGGCTTTCTACAGGGAGGTACTGGAGAGATCTACGCCGCCTAGCGCGACGCCACCGACTCTGAGAAGTCCGTATGCTGGGGGCTTACTGGATTCCAATATTCCAATTCTCGGTCTGCCGCCGGGGGTTCTGGGCGCGAGGGATTCGAGTCCTAGTCCTATGAGACTTACGAGCTTGTCGATGGGGGCACGGAGACAGAGTGTGCAGACTGGGTTTAGTGGTGAGAGTGCGAGACAGGATAGTCCGAGGGAAAGTATTGAGAGTGATAAGGGTGCTTGAAAGGGGGTTTGTTGATAGTGTGAGATTTTGGGTTGTAGGATGTAAATATTGGGCTATACCCCGAGTGGAGATTCTTTTGGCAAGGAGTATGGGGTTGAGGTTTGGGGTTTTACGGCATGGAGAATGTGAGAATGGGATACTAGAGTGTTCTAACTTTCAGAGTTCATGAATCGCTCTTTTTTGTTGTCTTCTCGGGTGATGTTTTACTACGGTATCTTCTTGAACAGATCCCTGAGGTTAGTGAATGGATTTTTCTACAGATGCCTGAAGATTTTGTTCCTCATAGAAAATTATGTGCTACGGTATGTTTGATACTGATTTCATATCTATTTTTTATATCCTCTTTATTTTTGGTATATCTATTCTTCCCTCTACTCGAACATTCTCTTTTCTTACTCCTAAATGAGGTATATTTGATTTCTAGGGGAAGAAGGAACACGTTACGGCTATAGCAAGTAAGATGGTCAGGCAAAACCCTAGACATACCTAGGTTCGAATAGTGTATTATTCTAAAAGCCCTGTATATTTAAAATTGCTTCACGACTTGGCGTGTGTAAGAGTTTCGCCGAACTGTCTTGTAAAATCCTAGCAAGGAAAGTCGTTCCAGAAGCGGTTCCAGAGACGTACTTAGTCGGGTATAGTCCAAGGCGGGTTATGTGAAAAAGCGTGTCATGTTTATATTTGAGCGACATTTTTCACTTAACGAGCACTACTCTTATCTAAGTATGACGGAAATAGCCAAACATACATGGAAATATAATCATTGAAAAGCATGTTGTAGTTTTATTGTCTCTTAGCGATTACAGTATGCTTTTGGACTAGGCTAAACAGGTCCTTCCCCAACACCTCCTTGGAGAAAGCTGTACGCTTCTACTATTGATACCTATATCCCAAATGACTATTGCTTCGCATTAACATATCGGTTTCGGTTCTTCAGGTATACGTGAACGAACCTTTTCCGCTTCTACTATAGATTGGCTGCTTAAGGCTTATCATTATTCAGGCTTGAGAGCGCACGATTTTCCAGCTTGTCCATTGGCGTTGGGTAGGCAAAACAACCCGCGGCAGCATGGCAGGTTCCCCGTAGAGCCACAAGCATCTAGATAAGTTTCAGTTGTTGTATTGGGGCTGGGAATGGCGATACTAGATGTGACGTACCGTTTTTAACGCCGCAAGTTTTTGCAGCCACCGCAGTCAGAATGGTAAGAAAGGCGAGAGTGGATGGAAGCTTCATGTTGGTGTGGTTTTGATGGAGGCATTCGTAGGCTATTGGTGGAGATGGGTTTCGGACTGTTGTTCTGTTCAGTCTACGGGAGTGGGCATCGCGATATATATACTCTGCGCTGCATTACAGTACTCTGACACTGACCTGGAGGATGCTTGTGAACTTGTTAAACTGAACATAAGTTTTAGCTATCTCTCGGAGCCAAGACAAAATAACACGACGTTTTCTGTACTCTCCACCCTTCCTCCTGACTCAAAAGGTTATTTTTTGTGGGCTGCCACCAGAAAAATTAGCTTTTGTTTGAGGAGGGGAGTGCATTAACTTATCGTGACGCCGTCATTATTAACTTAGAATCTTTTAACGGCCCTTTCGACTCAGAATAGTGGCGTGTGCACTATTCGGTAGCGTACCCCGGAATTCACAAAACTCTACTGGTTCATCGACCTCAAAGTCAAATCAAGTACATACCGCGGTGTATACCCCAGACCCCTGTTTGGGGGTAGGAATAATAAGACAGAACCTAGAGATCTAGCGTATGAAATCTAATTAGCCAAGTTGAGTAGACGTATAAGAACCAGTACCTACTCAACTCAGCTGAAGCAGTGAAAAATGTTATTTGATTCAACTTGGCAAGGGCTGAAGTAACATGATTTGTTGAATAGAGCTCACTTATGCGCTGCCATCACAGAGTGGCCCAAGTGTCAGACTATGTATTCAGCACGACGCGTCTCGGACTTTCTTTTCTAGCTAGTTCGACTAGAACCTACAAATTAGCCGAAATTGAATTTCATCAGTAGTACTGAAGGGTCATCTAGAGGTGCACCGGCAAAGATTAGGGAAGTAGGAGGTACTGTAAGAACACTATAGGGGGAACACTATAGAAGAGTAGATTTAAATAGGTCATGGTCAACGATCGGCAAATGGAACTCGATTCTATGGAACTATGGAATTCCATTCTAAAAGGAATATTCTAGAGCACCTTATATATAGAATGGAATATTCTATCGAATAGGCCCTAGAATTCTATAGTAGTTTACAAGCAATCAGAAGGCAGGATTTAGGGAGGGATTAAAGTTAAAACTAATCGATTTGTACTATAATATAACTTCCTTGTACCGACTCTTTTGTCCGCTAGAATTACCTTAATGTCTTTGTTACTTTAGAAGCCGTATATGGGTCAGCTATATTACGATAGTTATTACTAGGATAAGAGTCTATAATTTTTAATACTAGCTTACAATAGGAAGACGCACGGACTATTAGTAATATACCTAGTAGAATCCAGTCTTCCTATTAGTAGTCGAACAGGGTATACCTTTTTCCGGGTCATATGACTTAGTTCTATAGAATTCCAGTAGAATAGGGGGTATAGAATAGAATAATACTAGAGTCATTTTGAATAGAATAGAATATTACGTTAACCCCCTCTAGGATAGAATGGCATTCCAACTGCCAAACCCTGGTTATGGTATAGTTGTAGTAAGAAACCTGTCTATTACTTTAGACATAAATCAAGAATTAATTGTTCTAGAATTTCTCATACATTCAACTCAATCATACCAAATACATTCTTAACGATTGCTTACTTTAATAAAGATATCTTGATTTCAACTGTCCTAAATCGCTTGTAGAACAACATTGTTGTAGCATAGGTGTGGTTCAGAGTAATAACGGTCCCTCTTGCGTAGAATGGATAGATATATAAGGATATTTAAAAGTAAAAAAGATAAAAACAGTCCCAGGTGTTTCATCCCTTGTATCTACGCCTGTTCTATCTTTTATATTTGATCTGTGTGTTACTTCATCATATTTGTTCTTCCCAACCACCAAGCTGCTTTCCCAGTATTCCCGTATCCGGCCCATCCCTTCATTAACGATTATTTCTTCCCTTCCACCTCCATCTCAACCTCAACGCTCCTCGGCTGTCTAATCATCGCAACTAGAATCACAATCAGCACTTCTCTCCCTTTTCTCCCTATCTTTCCCTCCCCACCATCTCCCACGGCATCAACTCTCCAACACTCTCCCTCCCACCCCCCCAAACTTCCC
>CAJVRM010000103.1:2831-23961 GCA_911693285.1 Hymenoscyphus albidus | reverse complement strand
CCCCCCCAAACTTCCCACCCCCAAACTCCCCATCACCAAACATAAAAACAAAACACAACTAACCATGAACATGCACCCCCTCTCCCCCCCACTCCCCAAGCTCAATACTCATTCTACCCACCTCCTCAAACCACTTCTTCTTGTAAACCGGTACTCCCATCGGTGAACCAGACAAGAAGCAGGGGTTCCCTTCTTTATCAGCGCGTTCGAGACCGATTGCTATGAGACGACTGGCGAGCCAGAGACCGCGGTGTGAGGGTGCGGTGCAGAGGTCCATTAGTTCTTTGTGGGTGTTAGTGTGGTGTGTTGATTAGATGGCGAGATGGCAGGGAGGGTGGATGTTTTGGAATGTGTAGCTGTAGCAATGAGGTGTGCTTGCAAGCTGAAACAGACATGTAGTTGTACCTCCCCTTCTCTAGACTTTTAGAAAGCGAGGAGACACTAATCCGGAATCACGAAAGTAGACCAACAACAAGAAATTTAGAAGACGCACCGAAATAAGGGACTCCAGGACGATATCTAGATTCCATCTCATTCAACTCCTTGTAGAACTTCTGGTTCAGAGGGATATTTCGTCCTGGTGGGTGGGTATGGGCTGTGCGTTCTGCTGCTATGTAGTTCACTGCCTATATATATTCCTTTCATTGGCTCTTCTCTAGTCCTGGAAACCTCCCTTCACTTCCTCTTCACTCATCCTCCCATCCCCTATCCCCCTTCTCCACCCGAAAAAAGGAATACACAACTAACCTCAACCTCCCACCCCCAAACAGCAAACGCAACAATCCTCCCCTTTCCCTTCTTCCCCTCATTCAAATTCCTCCCCTCTTCCCCCTCCTCTCCCCCTTCCTCCAATACCAAACACTCATCCTCAACAACCTTAAAAACCCCACATTTCCCCTTCGATTTCTCCGCCGCGCGGATGGTACCTAGGATCCCTGCGGCGTGGTAGGCGAGTATATCTTCGTCCTTGCAGTTTTTGAGTTCGAGGAGGGTGCGGGGGGAGGTAAGGCAGGATTTTTGGCTTGGTGGGGGTGTTAGATGTCTTTTGGGGGTGGGGGGGGAGGTAGAGATTGGAAGTCCGGTTTTTTGATACTTGGAATATCCAGCTGTAGAATTCGAGGGGAGAGAAGTGGTATTGGTTTTCCTGTGGCTGTTTTGGGAAACAGTACACGAGATTATCCAAAAGAAGATTAGAAGTACTATTGCGAGGATATTGAACTATCAAGGATTCGCTTCCGTAATACTTCCATAACCCCTCCTATAGTACTTTCGAGCACCTTTCTGGACTTGAATCTGGTTCCTGGGCGCGGAGTATTTCTCCTTAGTTGATATGAACGCTTCGTCTTAACCCCTTAACCTCCCAAAGGCTTCAGGCTTAATATCTGGATCTTATCAAGACCCATTACCTCCTTACTTCCCTCGGAATTCGGAGAAGAAGCACCAAAATCAGGACCATAAACATCTCTTTCACAACCAAAAAAACCAAAAACCAACAAAAGAAAAGAAGAGAAGGTACCAAAACCCCGAAAACCAAAGAATGCACTCACAGCCTTGCCACCTCCATAACATCCTCCACACCAACCTCCTCGATACGGAATCTCTCTCCAGGCATCGCGTTCGTTACTTCCTGCATATGTATAAAACCTGTAAAGTATAATTCAAGAAGGTTTAAGTATCGTTTCAACGTCAGTGGCCTGAGAAGGTGATATGATTCGGAATTTTGTCGTCGTTTGGGACTTAAGTTAACTTTCAAAAGAAGGATAATGATAAACGGTGTATCAAGGAAGAGAGAAAGTAATCAAGTATACTACCAAGATAAAGTTATCTAAAGAAAAGCAAAAAGAAGACGAGGAGTACCAAGACTATATACCCACCCTCCTTCCCACCCTTTCCACCCTTCCCTCTTCCCTCTTCCATATCCAAAATCCAATCACTATCCTCTACCACCTCTCTCACCAAGCTCATACCACAACCCATCAAACCCCGTAAATATCCATAGTATCTAGGCAGAACTCCAACTCCGAAGTCGTAATCTTACATACCACCAACTTCAACCCAACCACCAACTTCAACCCAACCACCAACTTCAACCCAACCAACTACGACCCTACCAACCAACCAACCACTAACAGCACCCACAAAAAGCCTACCTAATTCCACATACACCCCAAGCCCCTAATCCGCATATTGACCACTTATTCCATTCTCAACACCATTCAATTCCACTCATAAATTTCATGCTGAATGATCAAGCCACATTTATAGAAGCGATATAGTACAGTACGTACGCACCGACGTAAGCTTCAAAAAAAAGGGCTTCTGCCTAGAAGTACAGTAAGAGTAACCCTGTGCTGCTGACTATACTTTTATTCTAATGGCCCAATGGATTATCTTACGGTAGCTATCAAACCTTCGTCCCCAAAAAGGATATAAAACAATAAGATAAAATCGCACACATGCACATGTACAAGAAAACAACAAGACTCATCCAATGACCCCACAAAGTAGATTTCCTAATCGTAGAATTTCAATGGTACGTAACTACCTAGACTAGACTAGACTAGATTATCTCCTCAGGATCCCTTTCATAAACATTCCATTACCCACCCATTGCAAACCACAGCACACCAGTCTCGCAATTCGGTACTGTACATCCCATCCCATCCCATGTCATCCATCGCATCACATTGCATTCATCACTGAGTATTCGTGTCCCCCCTGAAACTCCCCTAACAAGATCTAAGCCACCTGGTATCATTCATAGCGCGAAAATCAAAACGATCTGAAATCTGAAAAAAAAAAAACACCACAAACTCCCTAAAACACAACCCAGTCAACCATTTCCTGCAAACACCACTGGCCCACCCCTTGAAAACTCGCAAATCCCCGTCTGTAAATCGTGAGTTGTATCCGCTTCGTCTAACCCTACACAAGGGGATTGGGTATCTCCATTTCGTGCCATCATCGCAAAATCCGGTAGTCGTACAGACGAAAATGAAAATCAACACAAAAAAAAAAGTGAAAACAGAAAAGAAATCCTCTCCCAAAGATCGATGAATGACATTAGGGAAATCACTCCATAGTCTCGATATTCACCAACCAATTCCGAACACCTTCTCTCAAATGATTCTCAGTTCTCTCCAGAACCGAATCCTCTCCCCGCTTCACACTCTCTTCAACCTCTTTGGCGACTGTCTCCAAAGCATTAAGGAGAAGCTTACTACACTCTGTCCTCGGGACCTCAAGTTTATGCTCCGGAACTGTAGCAGTCTTGGCATCGGAATTTGACCGGTCTCTATTTCCACCTGTTCTAAGAGAATTGGCCTTGCGGGAAGTGGATCTTGACGAACACAAGGAGGATGTGGTAGATGTTTGTCCCGATTGTGCGATGATCTTCTCAACTGCTTGAATCAGGGTTTCATCCATAGCAATAATGGGCTCTTCAATGAATCTTTCTTCAATAGGAGGACCATATATTCCTGCACCAGGAGTCAACTGTGCGGCAGAATAGACGTTTCCATAGCGCGAGGTATTTGCACCATTGGCGTTAGTAGCTTGAGTAACATCACGAGGCTTTACAAGTCTTCGATATCGAATTCTCTTGATGCTAAAGTTGGTCGTATCTGCGATAATAGCACTACAGATATCGACCCATCGATCTGGGTGGCCATTATCAGGCAGAGGAGTGGAGCTGAGAACCGGAGTTGGTTCATCTCGCATCGAAGCTTTCACTTCCTCAAGAAGAGCATCCTGGGGAGGGATAGCCTGCAAAGAGAAATCGGGGTGGTAATGGTGGAGCCAACCACCTACATTCAAAGATGTATCAAATTCACGAGAATATTGCTCAAGTCCGTCCAAGCCGTGGCCAAGGCCGAGTTGTGGTAGATAACCAGTACTTGATGGAGAGCTTATGGCTGTATCGAAGGATAGATCACCCGGAAGAGGTACATCAACATCAACAATACCATCTTCATCAATAGAGGTCTTCAAAGGTGATTCGTACGCGCCCTCCGGGTTAGGCTTTCGTTCCGGTACGCGAATTGTTTGCTCGGCGATTTCCTCTGGTTTGTTTTCGGTTCCGTCCGCATCTGGCTTGGCAGTACTCGAGCTTCCATCGGAGTTTCTCAAGTCCCGCTGTCGCTGCGCTCGACCAGCATACGAGTTGAGATGGGCTTCTTGGACCATTTCAGCTAGCTTGCTACGCGATTTTTCGCCCTTGGAGGCTGGGGTGTCAGGTCCAGTTCCCGTGGGAGGCTCAAGTTCAGCCGTTGTAGCCGTCGAGCTTCGTCTCTTGCCACTGAAAATGCTGCCAATAGAAAAGCGCCATGGCGAACCAGCTCCAGAATCCATACTAGTGGTGCTCCAGTGGCCGCTGCTGTCGCCTCGTTTCAAAGCGCGAGTCAGATCCTCTGCCGCCAAACTTCCGCTACTGCCTGGACGTGGATCTGGTCCGGTTCCTCTAATTGGTCGTCGTGTCGAGAAATGAGGCATAGTCGTAACGGGTGTTGCAGTGGACGTGGTTGCTGCGCTAGTCTTTCGAACCCCAATGTCACTTCCAGGAATTGGTAGATTTGCCGTCTTGATGGAGGTAGCATCTGAAGGTCGGCGTGATTCAAGGGCATGTGGTGGAGTTTGTGGTGTTTCGGCAGGAAAACCCATGGTTCGAGGATGGATAATTCTTCCATCGCTAGCTTTCTTATTGATCCTTCTGCGAAGGGGTTCTTCTCTCAGGATTGGAACTACATAATTTGGAGGAGATTGAGAACATGCGCCAAACGATGCGGAGGTGCTGGGCCGATAACGCAGATGACTGAGCTGCTGGCTTGGGGGCAGGAAAGATGATAGTAAGAATATCAATCTTCGGGCCATCAATTTGTTATCAGAAACAATAATCGTACGAGCTGGAAGACATATCTCATCATCCTTGTTGGACTTATGACGCTGATAGTGTCGTTGTCGATACCAGCTTGGGCCTAGCGAGTGAAGCCATTCTGTATGATTACCAAGAAAGCCTGTCAATAAATTGAAAAAGAAAAAGCCTTCATCTCTCGATCCGGCCCACTTTCCAACCAATCTTGCTTCCTCACGCCAGATTCCCCATCGGCCTTGACAAGTGATGACCTGACTTGTCTTAATACCACCAAGAACCCGCTGCCGAGTGAGATCTGCTTCTTTGTGGATTACTTGAACATGCATCAAACAATTTGCCGTCAATTGAACCAACTTTGCATTCGTCTTTGGTGGTTTGAACGGCTTAATTTCCTCAGTGACTCGTTTTCCAGAGATAGAGACGCTGGCAGATGGTGTTCGGACATGAGGACTGCGATACATAGGTGAGCTGACATCGGCTTGCTTGAGTAGAGGCAATAATGCGGCGGTAGCTACTCCTTGCATGTGAGAGAGGGTGCGCATAATAATATCCCAATGTTTAGTGACAAGTTCGACACGATCATCTACTTCAGTCGAGTAGGATGCCTCCAAGGAATCTGCTCCAAAGCCATGGACGATGCTCCAACCTGCACGTCGAGTTGAGTTGAATGATGAGGGACAAGACTCTTGCTCATTGTACGAACTCGGGCCTCGAAAACTTGATCTAGAGGTCGGCATGGAAGGAGGAGCATGAGAGGCTGATGGTAGTTGGATCACGAGTCCTACTGCATACATTGGAGTTCGCTTCTGCTTGGGCTGAACCTTCTTTGGCGATCCAGTGCTCACGCCAACTTTTGGAAATGGGTAACCAGAAGATTCGTTTGGTTCGACATTTCCTGCTGTTGGTGTGACGGTTTGTGATGCAGAATCTTCGTCTGTTTCTTCGTCGTTGAGTAATGGAACAGGAAACATCCGTGTAACCAATACTTTCTTTCTGTCGCCTCCTCTTGTCATGCTTGGGCTCATGTAACCAGCCGATGCGGAAGGTTGCGCATAGTTGTCTGAAGTAAAGGATTGTGACAGCTTGCTGCTTCCACGTATGCTGGATCCTCCAAAAGAGCTACTCATATCGCCCATATAAGAGCTGGAGTAAGGTGGAATATGGTCGGGGCTCTTGAGCAGGTGCATCTTGCATGTCGTACCCTTGTACGCCAGTACTTCAGAAGTTCCAAATATGCAATTGCCAAATGTGGTGACCTCTTCTCTGTACTCCCTCAATGATCGCTGCCCATCCGTCTCTGTGATACCAGTCTCCATAGTGTGGACGGGTTTGCGATTGAAAGCGCCAAATCGTTGTGGAGGGGCTGGTGGAGTCTGCTCTTGCTGTACCACCGCTGGTCTTGCATTTTGTCCTACACTCGGCTTTCTTGCTGAGCTCATAGAGCGTCTCGCTTCAGGGCGAGGTGGAAATACTGAGCCATTGCGAGGCGCCTGCCGATCTGGAGTTGGCGAGGTAGGAGGGGGGGTATGAGTATCGTAAAGGAGAGTAGGCAAGCCAGTCATTGGAGTGGCCTCCTGCATGATTATGACTCTCACATCACGCATCTCCAGATCGATCTCGCCATTGACGTCGAAATTAGTGATGGAGGCGGGAGTGAGAAGAGTTTCGGTGGAGAGTGGAAAGATTTGGTCATTGTGGCAGAGTGCCTCTGAGTCGGGAAATAGAAGATTGTGGGTGAATTGGTCCTCCAAATGGGAGTCTAGAGGGTTCTTGGATTTTGGTGTTGTGGCACCTGTGCCAGAGAGCAATTTCCCAAGCAAAGACATGGTGTTTGGTAGCGATCGGTTTGGATGTATGTGCAGTTGTTTTTGGAGATTGGAGATTTGGTGCCCTGGTCGCAGAAGGCTAGACACTGGTTATCTGCTTGCATGCAGGCATTGCAGCAGCATCTTGCCCATTTTCGTGGTTGAGAATGCGGAGGGAGGGGAAGGAGTCAGTATGCGATGCGCGTGGGTCGGTTCGTGTCGTGTAGTGTATTGTAAGTAGGACGTGTAGTGTATAGTAAGTGGGAGAGCGTGTGCGGTACGGAACTGGTACTGTCCTGCGGGCGATGCGCGTTGATGTCGGCTTCACGTTCGGACTGGGTGCCGCTGGGTGCCGACTGGAGATTTGGTGGAGTAATTGAGAAAAAAGCGACTTGCCTTCTCTCAGGGCTGGCTCAATGGACAATACTGTCGCAGAGAGCAATCAGCAATCGGTTGGAGGAAGTCACAGTATTGGGGACGTCGGTGGTGGTAGCGGTAGTGGTGTTTGGAGAGGAACAGGTAGAGGAAATAAGGTAAGATCGGATTCTGGAGCACCGAGACTAGGCCCTGCCCTATCAACCTGACGGGACTGACAAAAGGCGGTCTGTCACCACCAAGGACCATCTAACTCGCTTTTGGCTCAGTGGCCCCACGATGCCAGCCAATCATTCACTCTTCGTAATGAGTGATGTTTGGGATGCGCCGATGGGGAGAAGAGCACAATAACTTGGTACAAGACACTTCTATATACGGGTGGGGCAGCACATGGCGCATATCAGAATGTACTCCGTCTGGGGAATACCAGGTCCATTCTACCCATCAAGACTTGGAAAAGTCAAATAAATACAACACCAAACCAACACTATGGCAACGATCCTCTTCCTCGTCATCCTTCCTCGCCATCAGGGCCAACCCTGAGATCAGCAGGTATCGTCAGACTCTCGCCTCCCCTTTCGTGAACCGAAGGCTAAAGGTTGATCACGGAACTGGGTAATACTGTCACCCCCGAGGGATGGAAGACGAGTACCAGAAGTCTACCTATGAGTGGACGGATTACTGTCTACGCACTCCATTTGACTGAACCTGCGGGAAATAGGGACAAGAATTGCGAGGAATGTTCCCGGCTGACGCTCTGCCTGATGATAGCTTCATTTGCCTTGGATATCATGATAATCATGCGAAGGACGAGCGTACACATTCCTGTCAAGGGAAACGAGTTGGTTGGGCTTCTCCCTCCTTCGCTTGTGCAGTTCCTCAGGCACCAGCACCATCTCAACCCGCGCCTCCGAGGAAGTTCCCCTGTCTTCGGTTATCTATCCAATATTAGTTTTTGAAGGTATATGTTGAGTACGAGAACAGCAGTCATTGGAATCATCGACTTCAGCTGGGTGTTGAAAGTTCCAAACGAGTCTCCCAGCTGATGTTGCAGTGCAGTACGGTACATGCAATGGCATTGGATCTTGGGTAGTATGATATATCAGAAAGAGATCTCTGAGTCACGATGATTCTGGTAACCAGAGGCGAGTTGGGCTCTGATTTGGTACGTGCTGAGGATCAGCTCTGATTTGATATCAGGCAGTACTGTACTGTACACCAGAGGCGAAGTATGGCAATCACCGTCACCGGGAAATACAGTATAGCGCCTGTGCTTGTGCTTGCTGTCAGAGTTGAGCAGGCAGTAGTGAGCGAAGCGAAGCGACATGAAATCATCATCATCAGATCACCGTTGGGATTTGCCAGCCTCAATAAGAATTAAACGAAATGGACGGTGAGAGCATCAATTGATAAGGAATCCCAGCCTTTGCATGGCATATCGCATACCTACATGTCAGATAATCTGCATCGGGACGAATGGAAGGCCCTCGACGGCTCGGCACGACCAGAGTTGATTTACGCACCCGTACGTTGCTGCCAAAAACGTTCCGGGGCCATTCTTACATTGTTACACCACCGTAATCCCGTAATCCATAGGCCACCATGCAACCATAAAGTCGGCCGCCTGCAGCCGCTTACATTTGCTTATCCTCTCATATTCTGGTCGTGTGCGTCGTGCGTCATCCTATCTTTCAGAAGGACCCCGGAAAGGGGGAAATGCGAGGCAACAATACAATTAACTTCACGTCAAAAGGTACCGTGGAGAACTCCCGGATATTGTACCCATCCATTCGGTACGAATATACGAGCATAGCCATCACCATATCCCCCCAAAGCTCGTCGTTCAAGAGGTCAAATCACATCCAATCATAATCCTTCCGGTCCCATAGGCAGATTCAAGACGTAAGAAAATTACGCAGTACTCGTACACCAAATCCTGAGAAAAGGATCTTCCAATCAACCAAAACGAGGCAACACAGCCTTGTCCCCGAGCCGAGGTTGCGTGAAAAAAAAGTCTCACGAAGCGATGCGCTGGCGGGAATAATGGGAGCAGGTGGTGACCTGACTGAGTGACTCCCCACGGCTCCTCTCCACTACCTATCCCACTGGTTTACTGGAACTGTGAACGGGGAATTGTGAAGGCGGATGGATGCGGCTGAGACTGGGGATCGATCGCCTTGGAGAGCCCTGCTTGGTGTCCCTCTCGACAGACATGGATGTGTTTTTTATCGGGTGATGTTTTTTGCAAGTCACGTTGTTGGGATTGACAACACATCCACCTCCTTCCTCACTTTAGCACGCACCGAAACTTGTTTGAGGGAGCTTAAGCCTGGATTATATCTGAAGGTGGTTAGAGGCTCGAATGGATCGCGGACAACACATTCTGAGTCGGAGTCGGAATACCTTCATTCCTAATTTCCAATATACCCTCACACTCATACTACACCTTCCCCCAGCTACAGTCTGTAGGCCCTCGAAACGACCCCCTCCAAAGCTCTGACTTGCAGATCCAAGATACCCCTCTATTTACCTTCCTTTCCTTCCCCTGACTCCTCTTTCCAAAATCCTCTTGCCTAGAAAATATAGGTATCCACTTTCTTACATTTACTTCGCAGGTCAAGTTTTACTTGCGTAGGTACGAAGTTATGCCTCCCCTCCACCCCACATTCGTGCCCCAGGTTTCTAAAGGGCTTCGTATCGAATCGTATCGTGTTATTGTGGATACATTACCCCAGTCCAGTCCCACTTTCGACCGGTCCCTCAAAGCTCAAACATTTCTTTATTCTTATCCGGTTTACCTTTACTCTTCGCGTGTGTGAGAACGTCGGGTTATAGCGTAGGTATGTACTGTAGGTACCCATCAACGTGCAGTGTACAGTGTGGCCTCACTTTTGTTTCTGTTTTTTTGGGACCAGGCAGCGGCAGCGGCAGCACCAGCGCCTAAAGTTTGGGTTGGGTTTCCTAGCCAATAGTCATATCTTTTCTTGGTTCCCTTTTCTTGGTTCGCTTCGCTTCGTTTCGTGGGTATCATAGAAAAATGGGGAGTTTTGGGAAAGGTAAGCGCGTAAGGCGCGTAGAGGGGTGGGTGATGAAGGGTGTTTTTATAGGTTGGGGGTTTTTGGAGGGGATTTGTGGGGTTTGTGTATGGGTAGTGTACGAGTAAGCGCGGGGGAGAGTGGGGGAGAGTGGGGGTTTAGATGGGGTAGGGTTAGGTTGAGATGGATATTGGGATGGTTAGTAGAAGAACTTGGATTTGAATAATGATTTAATTGCTATAAGTGTCCTAAGGGACGTCTGTAAAATACTTATTCCTAGTATAAATACGAGTATACCTCTTAAGATCTAGGTTCTATATACTTCTATTAGGGGTAAATCTATTAGGGTTTAGAATGATTTTTTTTTAGAAAAGGTTAGGTAAGTAAAGGGAGGTTAGTAGTATTTAATTTTCTTCTAGATATAAAGGGTAAGATAATAAATAAAGTAAAGTATTTAAGTATTTACTTTTCTTATTTTTTTGTTAGAGTAATATTCTAGTATAGGTATATATAGAGATTAATAATTTAGGTAGTAACTTCTTAATCTAGTATAGAGTCTATTTATAAGAATTACTATTTTACTAAGAAGATACTGTCTTTTGCGAACGAATTACTCTTGTTTAAGCGTTTAGATACGATGTACGCTATTAGGAGTCTTTTAGGTATTTTTAATTTATTATAAGCTTTTTAATTTCTTGCTTTATACAGTATATTGTAGGTTCAACTAGCGATACAAATCTTTTGGCACACCAGAAAGCGTAAAGACATCCGAAAAATCCAACCCTCGGCTAATGATCACCAACTCACTCCTTTTAACAAACACAAAATCCTTTTTCGCCGTGAAGGAAATCATTATTTCCCCAGAGGCTACTTGCCAATTTGAAGGAATAAAGAAATGACGCTTGACTTCTTGTGTTGCTGCGAACGTTTTCAGGTCAAGGCTACACACCCAGAGGTCTGTGTTGATGAAGAGAAGCTTGTTTTCGGTGATGGAGATGAAATGTTCAACGAATGGACCGAGAATCTCGTAGCCAGGAAGTGGTGCGGGAGAGACTTCGGGGTCATTGAATATTGTTGAAGGGTAGAATTGTAGTGTTGATTTGGCTTTGTTCCCTTGTGATTTTGTGAATTTAATGAGGTAGTTGGGCCCGTGGAAGGTCGTGGTTGTACTTCTACTTGAAGATTCATATGCTTCAAGGGCTACTTTGTTGGATAGTTCCACTGGTTGGAAATCTTCCCAACAATACAGGGAAGTCGTAGACCGTTCGATTACTAGGAATCTGTCAGGCTGATGAGGATCTTGAAGAACTTGCTCCAAATGCAGAAAGTTGGTTGCTGATTTTCCAACTAACTCGCCGGTCGCGGTCCAAATTTCCGCAGTCTTGTGTCCGCTTACGAGGATATAGTCGTTTTCCGGATTTATTAATAGGCCATTGATTGCCCCAGATGCTCTTTTATCTGCTAGAAGTTTTACTGACCACTCCCCGCCATAATAAGTGATATTTCTTGAGAGGACCCTCCCGGATCCATCGAATGCTTTGAGCCACCCTTTTGATCTCGACCTATCTTGGAAACAGTATTAGCTACTTTGAAATTAGCATGGCGTCTTATCAATTGTAAGATACATGGGAAGGGAAGCCTTTGGTCACCGGGTCAGGGGCATGCGGTGGTTAGAAAGCGCGGCAGCAGTTGGTCTCTTATCCGTGTACTTTCACGAGAAATGTATTGTAATAGTTTCAAGCGATTACAACTTCCGCTGAGAGTTTTGAGAGAATTGCAATAATTTTCCAAACAGTTTTAGGTCACTTGTCAAGCGAACTAGGGGTTTGTAAACCCGACTACAAATGGCTTTACACCCATAAAGCATATCCAAAACTTGATCAGCTGTTTATTTAGACTTGAGTACCACTTGGGTAGAGTGTTATAGGAATACAGAAGGCGCTACGCGAAGTCAGGTCGGCTTGTTTTATACTACTTAAATAATAATTAAGTCAAGTAAGTACTTGTCGATTTGAGTAGACTAGCCATTCGCGCTGTGTAACTCAACTATTCGAATTTAACACCCTGCACCTATAAAGGGGTAATAACAAGGACATAGTACACACTTGCTTTCTTTGCTGACTACGAGAGATTTGTATTAAGTGCCTAAATTCACAAGCGAGAATCTCTGTTTATTTTCCCAAATCTCGATATGCTAAAGGTACGTAAGAATTATAGCGCCAGCTATTTCTACCTCAAACCACTCCGCACCTCCAATATGAATATCTGTCCTTCACTAACTTCAGACTCGGTCAATTCTGTATCTATCTAAACTCCAAGAAGCGATAATAAAAACTAAATCTCGCCATTACCAGAATCAATTACGCCCTGAACAAAATCCCTCCCCCTAGTTCTCAAACTATATCCCTACCCACTCTCTCACCCTCTCCATCACCTTCCCCGAGAATAACCAGTTTCCCTCCATCCCCCATTTTAACCCTCACATCCTTATCTCTCTCCCTTCCAGTCCTAAAAGTTTCACTCACAAACCCCAAGCCCTCCACCACCTCAAAATTCTCCTTACTCATCCTCCCCACAATCGTACCCATCACACTAGCACCCCCCATAATCACTAAGCCCAGCATCAAAAACGCAAACCACGGCCAAGAAACCCGGTACACCTCCGTGGTAACCGTCACATCTGCCGTCGTCGTTGGGGCTGGAAGGGAGGAGAGAGACGAAGGGGATGTAATATAGGGATAAGCCTGGGAAAGCGTGTAATACGTATTCACTAATTGTGAAAGGTGATGTGAGAACGTGGCGGGAGGCAGGTAAAGGAGGGAAGGCGGGATATTAGAAGTGCTATATTCCGTTCCTGTTCTGGTATCTGGTATCAAACTTGCTGTACTGGTATCCGCATTAATGAGGTAGGAAATTGACGGATCGGTCCCTGTTTCGTCTATGATCTCTAGGCCTGCGGCATGAAATGCACGTGGGAGACCGAGAGATATTGCTTCGAAGATTTCGGGGAATGCTAGCGCGGTAAGGGAGTTCTGGGCATGGGAGGGGGTTGAGGGTCGTTGTGCTGTTACGTGACAACTTGGGGTTTTATCGTTCGTGGATGTGCAGAGGATACGGGAGCGAACGTAGATGGTGTCTGGTGTGCAAGTCGCTTGAACGGGTTCTTGGCCAGTGGATTGGAATAGCAGTGTACTGGGTTGGACTTGTTCGGGGGAAAGAAATCGGAGGGCACAGGGTGCTGTGAGGTATTGCTGGTCTCCTGCTGCTGATTTGCTTTCATTGTGTGGTGTGCAATATTTTTGTGCTGGTGAACTCGTGTGTGAAGAAAGTGGCGAGTTGTACAGTGGGGATATAAAGCCTTTCATTCCTAAAGACCATGTTGCCGTTGTATTCATGGTATTGTTTCTGTAATCCGGACTTGCTCCATAGAATGTATCGTTGTTAGAGGAGATGGGCGAACTGTAGGCATCGCTATCGCGCGTAAAGGGGGTGAGATATGTTGGTTGGGCTTGTGGAGTTGGAGAGGAGCAGATCAGTTCGATATAACTACTCTCGAGTTCCAAGGTCGTTTCGCCATTTTGTAACCCTCCTATTGGGATACCAACGAGGGAACTGTATATAATGGTATCGTTTGGTGATATGATTGTCCAGTCGCCATCGTTCTCCGTAAGCGAGGAATGCAGGGGTATTTTTATGTTACTCCAAAGGTCCATGGGTGAGGTCTTTACTGACGCAGGAGAGAGGACAGCTGCGGTATATAGAGACCGAAAGATAGAAGATTGAACGGAGTCAGGGGCTATAGTATTCCCCTGCGCAAAAAGGGACTGTGTATCAGTAGTGAAGTATGACACTGTAGACGATGAAGTTTTAGATATGTTTCTTGCTCCAAGAAGTCTGAGGAACCCTTGACTACCGACAGGAGAAAAAATGAAGAGAATAATGAGGCCGAATCCAAGGATATTGAAAGATCGAAGCTTGATTTGAGTATCAAATGCTCCGCTCACAGTTCGGCTTCCCATGAGCTGTTCTAGATGAAGGAGAGTGGTACCGCGTTCTAGTTGGTATCCGGCTATCTTGACGAGTGCCCGACCTACCAACAGGGCAAAGAAAATGGGGTAGAGAGTGCCAGCCTGCGAATCATTAGAAAGAGATACGGTGGAAATACGATAGCTAGGCCTTACAATCTGCATCCAATTAAGATATATGCCCCATTTCTTTTGCCCATCGGTAGGTCGTCCATGAAGAGTTGCCAGACTTATAGCAAGAACAAGAAATAACACTGGGATAATGAAATATACCACTGCATAAATCGTCTCAGACCATCTCGATAACCCATCAATAATCACTGTCGATGACCTCCTCCGTCCCTGGATATCAACATGGTTGCCTAAATCTTTCAACTCCTCCGTCGATTCATTTATCCTATTGTTCTGTATAGTGTGAGGTGGTATCTCAACAGGCGTCGGAACTCTCGTTCGAATCGTCACGGTAATCGGTTTTTTAGCCACCAACGTCTCAGGTGAGGCGAGATTTACTGCCCTTGGTTCTTCTTTTGTAAAATCGCTATCGGTGTATATATGTTGTGGCTGCGGGCGGAAATTCTGGTATTCGAATTGTTGAGACTGTCTCAGTGTTGTCAAGGGGGAAATCTGTGGCGAGATGGGTGCTGAGATGGGAGATACATTGTCACTAACTGGACTGTGTAGGTGATCTTGAGATGATGAACGATGCTCAGGGCTGCTGTGTTGGCTCCATGATTGTCTCCTTATTGAATTCTTGTTGTACTCCGAGTATGGACGTCCTTCGCGAGTTTCTTGAGGCATACTGCAGTATACTGGTGCGATATTAAGAATGATGGTAAGAAAGTAAGTTCTATATCGTGAATCCAAACATCAAGCCCCCCACAAAAAACCCAGAAACAAAACGAATGTGGTGTCGATAAAACGACAAAATGATGAAGAAAGAATGCTGAGGCCAAAAGAGAGAAACCGATCAAATTACTGCGAAACGAGGCCCTCTCATGACCCCAACATGTATATGGCACAGCACCCAAACTCGCACCGAAACGAGAGTTTCTATTGCGGTTCGCTACTCGAGTAGGAGTGTAGAGGAGCCGCAAGGAATCAATCGATGAAACTATGGAAACTTGGATGTCTGGAAAGACCTAGGCCACGACCGGTATTCCAGGGTATTAAATTAAAAAGAACTGGTACGGTCATGATACGAGTTCGGTTGGTGAAAATAGGGTCGCAAAGAGGTACAAGGAATGGGCACAGTAGATCCTACAGAGAGCTGCGCCTACATTGAATCCTCCAGGGACTTGTCGTGATGCAACCTGATATTATTGGCGCAACCATCGTTCGACTTTCGCACATGTAAACAAATAATTGTGTGCTGCAAGTAGTTATTTATCTGGTTAGGCAGAGAAAATGAGGCATTCTTAATGAGGCGCGTGTGGCGACATGGCATAAATACATAGTGGAAAACGAACCGAAATTTGGGCGCGCAATAATGGTTGCTTCTTAAGGGATCCGAGAGAGAGCAATGACTTTTTCGCCTCATGAAATACCAGCGACTTCTCTCGATATATCAGGCTGACAGGCTCACATAACTGTGTGTTGCGCAGTGTGGCGTCGTTGGAAGTTGATACCTGCAGAGTGTGGGGCAAGAGTCGAGATAAATTTGTACCAGCATTGCCGACCTTTTTCTTCCACAAATTCACGACCCGTTACATACCAATATTGGCTATTGAGGGTGAGCTACAGAAGTAGTGAAGTTATTTTCGAGGTCATGATGTCTGGGAGAGGCGTCAATCTGTCGTCGAAATGGCCAATTCCATGAAAAAAAGATAATCCTAAAATGGTGAATCAAAACTCGAAGAGTTGTTTCAGAGTGAAGGTGAGAGACCGACATACGGATCCCCGTGATAAATTAGGACATCGCTTCTATATAATAACACGATTCAGCCTCCAACGCCGCTGCTATGCTATGTCAATACTTTGTACAGTACATAATTGAAACATGAAACCTTGGCAATCATTTCGCCTTCTTCTGCCTACGTGATTTGGCGTTCTTACTGTCGCTATTGCCATTTGAATCTGCTTTAGGCGCGACCTTCTCAGATGAAGTTTTTTTCTCCTTTGCCTCCTTTGCCTCCTTTGCCTCCTTCTCTTCCTTCTTTTTCAAAGACCTTTTCACAGCCTCATCCTTCTCAGTCTTCTCAATGAGCTTCTCAGTTCCCTTCCAAAGCTTCTCTGCAATCTTCTCATCCGTGACATCCTTTCTTGCAAATGCCATTTCTCGACATTCCTTGATTAACTTTCCTCCGTAGCCACGACCAAGGGTAGCTTCCATAGCCGCATACAAGAAACTCTGAGCACCTCCTTCCGGGCTCTTCAACAAAAGCCATACGGTCTGCCATAATGCCAAATAGATTGACAACCCCCAAAGGGTTCCCCGTGTGAGATACCTTCGCATACCCGGTGTCCGGCAATATCCAGGATCCACAAATACAACACGCGCATTTGTAGGTGCTCCATCAGGTCGCTTGTATGCGTCGAGATGTTTCGAAAAGGCGTGTCCAAAAACATTTAGTGCGTATTTACTTCGGGCATAGGCTTTCGAAGGCGACCATTCCTTCTTCTTGAGCGCATCGCTTCCATCTCCAATCGCGGGTGAGTTTATATAGGCTGAACACGTCGTGAAAATAATTCTTACGTCTCTGTCCGGGGGCTGTGTTCGAATTGCCGGACTGAGAATGCTGAGTAGATGGAAATTGGCAAGATAGTTAACCATCCAAGTCTCTTCCAGTCCCTCTTCTGTCATGATGCGAGATCTGCCGGGTGGAGTAAGAGTCGAGGCACATAGAGCAATCATATCGAGTCGCCGAGGTGGTGCGTTATCGATCCATTTGGTCGCAAACTTCCGTATGCTCCACAGAGATGACAAGTCCACCTGCTCCGCGTATATCATATGGTTTCCTGATCGTTCTCGCAGATCGTCAATGTAGTCGACGAGGAATAAATCCGAGGGCGATTGGTGGACGAGGAGTATCAACTGTGCGCCTCGTGATGCTAGGTCCAGTGCCGTCGCTGCTCCTATCCCTGACGTTCCTCCTGTGAGTATCACCACTTTCCCATGGAGTTTTCTCTCCGATGTGTTTGTTGTGCCCATGGAAACCCATTTGACGAAGGAGAGGACGACAATCGCGAGGAAGCCGCAGAAAATCGTCCACCTACTTGGCATACCTGGTATACCATACCAGATAGCCGTCGACAGAAAAGGAATCGGCATTTTGATGAATCGGGAAGGGTGTTGTGAACGCGGCTGACCCTTCGTGCCTTTTTTTGACCTGTGCGAAATAATCGCAGCAGGGAAAGGGGATGGGCTAAAAATAGTTGACACTTCGTCACCAGCTTAGGCTTGGCATTGGCGCCAGCGTGCAGGGGTAAAATTTAAGCTTAAATTTAGCGCAATTTGATAACATCGGCTCCGAAGTTGATCATCGTCATTTCTCTCCAACGTCCCTCTTATTACCCGTCTACCATCAACACGTCCAAATATTCGCGCGTGTCCCGCCTGGCACTATGTCTGATGAGGATGATACCTATGAGATCCCACTACAAGACCAAAGGGTATTTGGCGCAGGAATCAAGCGCAAGAGAGTGAAATTCGTACCGTCAACATCAAACGACCCCGCCACGAGGACTCCTGCAAGCAATACTTCCGCCAAGTCTGTCAGTGATCTCTACCTAAAGCTGGTGCTCCCATCGGATCCACTGAGTACAGATGAAAAGGCAGTATCTCCCGGGCAAGAGCCGGACGGGTGGGCTGTGACTTTGAAAGACAAAAAGCCTGCAATACCGCAGGTTTGCGAAATATGCAACCTACCGGTCTTATCTGATAATGCTTCAAAATCAAGCAACACAGATCTCACAGATTCACCTCCTCTGGACTCAAAACCTCATCCACATGAAGCTTCTCTAGCCCACCAAGTCTGTCTTACACACAGCTACCCACCCTCACACATCGACCGCAACCGAAAGGGCCTCGCATATCTCTCCTCCTACGGGTGGGATCCCGATTCGCGGCTGGGTCTAGGAGCTTCTGGACAAGGAATACAATTTCCCATCAAAACGAAACCAAAAGACGACAAAATGGGGATAGGTGTTGTGTTACCCAATGAGAGTGAGAGGAGGAAGAAAGTGAAGACAGAGAAGTATGATGCGGGGATGGTGAAGAAGATGTATGAAACGGATAAGAGGAAGACGGAAAGGTTGAGGGAGATGTTTTATCGGAATGACGATGTGGAGAAGTATCTTGGAGGGGGTTAGATAGACCTGGTCTCGTTTTTCTTTTGTTGCTGTTCGTTCAAAGTGTTCAGATGGAGGGCGAAATGATACCCGATTTTGTTTGTTCCGAGTCTCTCTATGTGTGAAGAAGAAAAATAAATGACCACATTTTGATAACATAGCGTTCACCTCCTCGCTTACCAACACTTGAATAGGGGGGAAGTCAATGACGAAATCGTGACTGAAAAAAGCGGTCACATTTTAGACTTGTGTAACGAATACTCAAACTGGCTAACTAAACTTGGCTGGGTGTTCGCTGGTTGGTATGCTATGATAAGAAGAAGACTATCGGGTTGTTCACTTGGAAGTGAACTCGTTACTTGTATCAAAGATGTCAAACTAATATGATAAGATTGATAACTAAGTTGAGCACGAAGCTCCTATCTAATGGCAGACGTGCCAGTCTTATATAGAACCTTCGTTCTACTGGACCCCTTCTGGATCCGTGGATCCCTTTGGATCCCTCCTGGATCCATCGGGGTCCATCACGTGACAACAACCAAATGAAATCCATGGATCGCTTAGCTGGCCTAAGCAATCCCTATTTGCTATAAGAAACCTGGATGTGCCTGTCGAGGGTTGCGCCTCTTTATTATGACAAGTATCACGTGAGCATGTGATTCGTGACAACTTGGCTGACAATACATCGGCCCGCTAGTCTACCATAGAGTCACTAAGAATATAAACCATAACATTATTTAATTCTAAGAATCTCTAAAAGTGGAAGACAGATATTAGTCCTAGTGAGGTGTCAAAGTAAGACAGACTAGTAGTCTAGGCAAAGCCCTGTAAACCCTCCATTTGAACTTCAATGCACTAAATTTTACAATGTACCCTGCTGGATTTGGCGGCCAAAGCAGCATGTAAGCGGCTAAGAATGTGGCCTGGAGCAGAATCTAAGGACAACCAGTAGATACGAATAACCTTTAATCAAGAATACTATGTCAAGAACAAAAGAAGAGATTGAGAGAGAGTTAGTACATATGTATCTTGATAGAAAAGCATATCAACGTTAGGTAGGCGAGACAGGAACAGACAGTAGAGTTAAAGAGTTCCGGGTAAAGGGTGTCTCGGCTAACTCTAGGGTACGCGTTCTGTAATAGTTATATACTATTATGATTTCAACAGATTATATCATTGTTAGTATAGAGATATCTGTAACGAATACTCAAACTGGCTAACTAAACTTGGCTGGGTGTTCGCTGGTTGGTATGCTATGATAAGAAGAAGACTATCGGGTTGTTCACTTGGAAGTGAACTCGTTACGTGTATCAAAGATGTCAAACAAATATGATAAGATTGATAACTAAGTTGAGCACGAAGCTCCTATCTAATGGCAGACGTGCCAGTCTTATATAGAACCTTCATCCTCAAGTACTATGATCTGGGTAGCCAACTCGCCTGTCGAGCTGGCGGTCCGTTTCGCTAGGTCGCCGAGCGATCCAGCGATCCAACTTAATCATGTGACCATAACCAATGGAAATCCCTGGATCGCTTAGCTACCCTAAGCGATCCCTATTTGCTATAAGAAACCTGGGTATGCCTGTCGAGGGTTGCGCCTCTTATTATGACAAGTATCACGTGAGCACGTGATTCGTGACAATATCTGTCGAGTTCCTAGAGGGAATCTAATAGGATAAGGTAAACAAGTAATAGGTAGTATATTCTATAATTCGATTATTAAGGAGCCAAAAGAGTATAAGCGTTCGAGTATTAAGTACTTGAACGAAGTAGGTCTATATAACGTGACTAAAGGAGTAGAATATATTATAATCCTAGTAATACTTTATAAAGTAAAAATATGGTAAAATAATAAAATAATAAAATAATAGCGAATTCTATAACGTCTATTTAGCTCCTTTCTACTTAAGCGTTTACTTATATCCTAATTATATTTATAATAATTAGGTTCCTTAAAGCGCTATTTACTTTCGACTTTATTATTACGTTAGCGGGGTTATCCCCTACCCTCGATCTACGTTAAGTAGTTAATATTCTTATTTTTAAATACATTATATATTATATCTATCATTAATCTCTTTTCCTTAGTAGTACTAAGTTTAATAAAGTAATTATATATTAACTTAGAGTCTATATAACCTTCGAGTAGAATAGATTAATCTAGGATTTAAGACAAGGTAGTTTTAATATAGATAGCTATATCATATCTTTAGCTAACTATATATAGTTCTTAGGTAAGAATACTCTAGGTAACTCTCTTATACTTTATTAAGAACTAGTATAAAATATTAGCTTTATTATAATAGTTTATAAAAACTAAGAATAAGCCTAGTTATAAGGTAAAATCTAAGTTATTTATAAATAATCTACTTATTTATCTTAATACCTAGACCCTCTTTATAAAGGCTTCTAGTAGTAGGCTTTTACTCCCTCCCCCTACGTAACCTACCCGCTTCTACCCCGACCCGAGTTCCAGCGTTATGGGAACAAATCAGGGTGGGACGCCCCTGCACTCATGGAATTATTCCAAAGGGGACTCAAGACGCATCTCCGCGAGGAGATGGCAAGACAAAATATGACTTTTCCGAACATCACAACTATGATTGAGACCGTTATCCAGCTAGACAACCGTCTCTGGGAATTCAATAAGTCATCCCCGAAGCAGGAAAATCAGTCCAAGGGACACAAGCGGTGGAATCGTTCCTATCACGGGAAAAGCCGTGAAGTAAACGC